>APFE031297367.1:84164-125255 GCA_000404065.3 Pinus taeda
TTTGGAACATGTACATATGCATCACATCCAAAATACCCTCAAATGTGAAAGAGAGGGTTTCTTACCAGTCCATACTTCTTGTGGAGTCTTATCATCCAACGCTGATGAAGGTGACCTGTTAACCAGGTAACATGCAGTATCCACCGCCTCTGCCCAGAATTCTTGTCCTAACCCGACACCACTGAGCAAGCTTCTTGCCCTTTCCATCAACGTCTTATTCATTCTTTTTGTGACTCCATTTTGTTGAGGTGTATATGGAGTAGTCTTCTGCCGTGCTATACCACACTTCTTACAGAATTCTTCAAATCCCTTGCTGCAAAATTCTCCACCATTATCTGTCCTCAGCACCTTTATCTTCTTCTCTGTCTGATTTTCCACCAGATCCTTAAATTCTTTAAACCTATCAAAGACTTCAGATTTCTTCTTAAGGAAATATATCCATGTATTCCTTGAGAAGTAATCTATAAATGATACATAGTACACAGAATTACCCAGTGATGGAACTTTCACAGGTCCAAACACATCACTGTGCACAAGCTCTAATATTTGTTTCGTCCTCTTACCACCAGAGGGGAAACTCACCCGATTCTGCTTCCCATATACACAATTTTAACAGAAATCAAAATCCAGAAAGCTATTACTCATACCTTCTACCATACCTTTACCATGAAGTATTCGAAGGCCCTTCTCTCCAATATGTCAAGCCTTTGATGCCACAACATGGTCTTCTCTCCAGAGACCACTAGATTTTCTGCTCCATTTTCAGGAACCATAGAACTATTGTACCCGTCAACAACAGTGCTACCTTGCAGCTTGTACAGAGTTCCAATCCGAACTCCCCGCATCAATACCAGTGCTCCTCGAACCATCTTGCAGGTATCCTTCTCGAACACTGTCTTTACACCTGCATCATCCAACTTGCTTACAGAAATCAGATTTCTGGCCAACGCAGGAATATGCAAAACACCCGGAAGGGTTCTAACCCTTCCACCTTGCAACTTCAACTTTACTTTTCCACGACCAATGATTCTAGCCTTCCTATCATCTCCTAGAAGACATCACCACCATCATATTTCTCATACTCGCAAAACCACTCTCTATGGGGAGTGAAGTGAAAGGATGACCTGAGTCAATCAACCATGCCTCATGATCTACATGTGTACTTGAAGAAGCCAAGTACACATCCCCACCTTCATCTGAGGTGGTTTTCGCCTCTGCAGAGGAGCATCATCAAAACCATTTCCTTTATCAGGAGCTTTAGATTTACACTCCCTTTTGAAGTGCCCTTCCTTTCCACATTTCCAGCACACCACCTTTACAAGTTTTCCTGGAGATTTAGATCTCCCTCTAGATTTAGATCTCCCACTCGATGACTTATTTTTGTTTCTGTTCTGGGACCGTCCTCGTACAGACAAGGCATCACCATTCTGGTTGTCCATATTTTTCCGTTTCATCTCCTCCGTCAGCAAGGCTGAGACTATTTCATCAAACAGCAAAGCAGTTTCATTGCTACCTATTGCAATAACCAGACTATCCCACGAATCTAGTAGAGAACACAACAGACTAATGCACTTATCTTCATCTGAAATTTTAATATCAACATATGATAACTAACTTACCACAGTATTAAACACATTCAGATGCTCTGTCACCGAGTCTCCATCTTTCATCCTTAGGTTATACAACTTTTTTTCCACAGGAACAGTTTATTCACCAGAGACTTAGATTGGTACAAAGTCCCTAACTTGTCCCATAAAGCCTTCGCCGTAACTTCCCCTGATACATTCAACAATACTGAATCTGAGACACACAATCGTATTGTGCTCTTTGCCTTCCGATCCAACTTCTTCCATTCTTCATCGGTCACTCCCGTTGGTTTAGTACCCAGATCTATCGTGATCCACTGATCTTTATACACCAACAGATCCTCCATCTTGAGTTTCCACAACTCAAAACTCTAACCATTGAACTTCTCAATCTCTATCTTTCCGCTGCTCGCCATCTTCTTTCACCACCAGAATCGATCTCGCAGATCTCCACTGAACAGGGTCTACCACAGGCCCGAGCGAAACCCCTCAGCAACAAAGGCGTCCCCTTGAAGCCAAAACAGCTCTGATACCAAATGTAGGTTTTAACCCCGTACAGAAATTACTTGCATACGAATTCTAAATCGCAGAAAAATAAAAATGCGAGAGCATAACACATAAAACACATATACACAGAGATTCCCACTGGATCTCAAGACCGAGACTACTAGCTTGATTTTTCATTATATTCCTTTCAATGTTACAATACATATTTATACATGCCGAAGCATCCAATACCATGGAACGAAAACCATTGCATCCAAAACCGTGGACCGAAAACCATAGGTAGGTTCGCCCAACCTAATATAGGGTCCAAATTTTTTTTTTTCTCGGGGCGCTGCCCCGAACCCCGTAGAGGGGGGCTACCCGCCACCCTCAAACCCCCCGGACAAGGGGGGTTGCCGCCCCCCCTGTGACCCCCCCGCTGCGCAATCAGCGCGGCGAAGGGGGGCTCCGCCCCCCCTCTAACCCCCCGGTTCGCTACGTAGGTTAGTCGTGGAAAGAATATAACACAACCCAACAAAAAACACAGTCATTGCCATGCTTAGTAGAAGGAAGGCCCAACATGTAATCCATGGAGAAGGATTCCCAAGGTCAATTAGGGGTAGGAAACAAAGTATAGAGGCCTTTCTTCTAAATGGCCAGTTTGGCAATGGCACAGGATTTGATGTACTTCCCGATATCCTGTTGAAGATTCGGCCAATAGAAATACTTTTGCAGTACTGCCACCGTTTTCTCAGCCCCGAAATGCCCAACAATCTTACTGTAGTGCGCTTCCCAAATAATCTTGACATGCTCGCTTGAAGGAACACAAAGGTGTCCTAGGTGGAATAACAGAGCATCCTGGAGGTGAAAATCTGGAACTTTCTGACCCTCAAAGAGCGTATGGTGTGTGTGGCGAATTCTCGGCCGCTTTTGTATAGAAGTGGCCAATCAGATTTCTCATGCCCACAATATTTGAGCATAGTGGTTAACACCATGATCAGTGGTCGGCTGAGGCAATCTGCAACATTATTGGTGTTGCCCTTCTTGTACTTGATATTCAGATGAAACTGTTGTAGGTATGTGGACCACTTCTGATGGTGATCATTCTGCAACTTCCCTTGTGTTTGTATGAACTGTAGGGGTTGGTGGTCTATGTGGATGACCGTTTCCTTCCCCAAAATGTAATGCTTCCATTGTCGGTAGGCCTACACAATGGAATACATCTCTTTATCAGTGGTATACTTGCGGACTATGTCTGAAAGTGTCTCACTGTGATATGCCATTGGATGCCCCTGTTGAGTAAGGACTGCCCTAATAGCATAGTCAGAGGCATCTGTCGTGATCTCAAATGGTTGTTGTAAGTATCGTAATGTGATCATTGGTGCAAAGCAGAGGCGATGTTTCAACTCTACAAATGATTTCCGTTTAGACCAAAAGAATTTTGCTTTCGCTCCTCCCTTGGTGACTTGAATCAAGGGCCAAGTGATATGAGATAACCCCAACACAAACCTGGGGTAGAAATTAGCAAGACCCAGAAAGTTACGGAGCTTTGTCAGAGTGGTTAGGGCTGACCAATCCCAACTTGGATCTTGGCTAGATCCACATGCACCCCTCATTCATCAATAATGTATCCTAGATACTGAACCTGAGTCATGCCAAAAATGAATTTCTCCAAATAGGCACACAACTTGTGTTGCCGCAGTGTTTGGAGAACCTGTCGAATGTGGTGGAGGTGCTCTTCCCAACTCTGGATGAAGATCAGGATGTCATCCATGTATACCACTACAAATGAGTTAGTGAATGGCCATAAGATGCCATCCATCATCCTCATGAAGGTTGCAGGAGCATTCGTCAACTCGAAAGGCATAACCAACCATTCGAAAAGGCCCTCCTTGGCTTTGAAGGCAGTCTTCTACACATCAACGAGTTCGATTGGTACTAGGTGATATCCGTACTTCAAGTCAATCTTGTTGAAATATTTTCCCCCTTGAGTTGGTCCAGAAGTTCATCAATCTCTAGGATCGGGTACATATTCCAGACAGTCATCTTGTTCAGGGCCCAATAGTCAATACAAAGTCTCCAAGTCCCATCTTTCTTCCGTATCAACACAATCGGGCTCCCACAGGGCGATGAACTCGGCTGGATGTGACCTCTCTATAACAACTCTTGAATCTACCTCTTGATTTCATCATTCTCCAAAACATAGCGTCGATAGATTGGTCCATTGGACAACGATGCACATAGGGTCAGATCGATGGACTACTTGACCTGACAGTGCAGAGGCACCCATGCGGGGCAGGTGAAGATGACCTCGTACTCCTCCATGACCTTGTCCATCTATTGTTATCGTGCAAAGGGCCCTGTTTGGAGGTTTTGGCCACCGTCTTCTTCTTTCCCTGAGGGCGTATCATCAAGAAATCAAATTTCCCAGATTTGGAAATGAGCTTACTGCATTGTTTTGTAGTAACTAGAGAGATGGCAGTAGGCGGTGCTACCTCTGGTATCCTGTACAACTTATTTCCCAAGGTAACAATAACAAACCGAGGCCTTGACTCATACACAATATGTCACTTCCACAAGTAAAGTTGGCCTAATAGTACATCACAAACATCAAGGGGAACAACATCACATAATACCTCATCCATGAAGGGCTTGATGTTGTATGGAAGGTGACATTGTTGGCTTATGCGAAGATCCCGTCCTTGTTAAAGCCACCCGATGGTGTATGGTTGTGGGTGTGCTGTGGTCGGTAAGCCCAGCCACTTCACGACCTCTATTGCAATGAGGTTCTTTTGTCTTTTGTTGTTGACAACGAACTGTAGCAGGGAACCCTTTACCCACATTTGGGAGTAGAAGAGACGCTCCTCCTACTTTGGATCTTCATGGTGGAAATGGTGGCAATGGTGATGTTGGGCTCCAGATCGATAATCTGCTTCCCTTTGTCATACCCCTTGTCAGGTTCTGACTTAGAGTTGGAACATGTATCTGATTCCAAAGCCTTCAGCTCGGCCACCAATGACTACTTGGCCCGACACTCACTTGTGTTGTGAGTGGAGTTCTTATGGAAATCACACCACTTTCCTGTGTCCTTCTTCGGCTTCGTAGTGTTGTCCTTTGCTTGTAGCTTTGGCGGGTTGTCCTGGGTTGTCCCACCTTGGCTTTATCCTTTGTTTTGCATTTGGGGGCACCTTTCCCTTGCTTCAGATTCGCAGATCCAAAGTCTCGCTTCTTCTGTTTCAACTTATGCTTGATCTTGACGGTGTATCGGTGCGTCGTACCAAGCGAGGAGATGTCCAGGAACTCCATCTCATCCTAGATGTATCTGTGTAGGCAACTGCGATATTTGAGTACCAAATGTTTCTCAGAATCCTTGATAACAAACTTCGTGTGAAGGGTATGAAAAACATTGGTAAACTCTGACACATCTTGGTCCCTTTCCTGACGTAGCGTGGTCCACTTTATGTATTTGTCCTCATAGCTCTCGACAGGGTAGTACTGCTCCTTGATGGTGTCCTGGAACAAATTCCAAGCAGGAGCATCTGAAAACAATGAGCTCGTACTTTAATCATTCTGCTCACAGTAGGTTTCCGACTAGTCCTTGTCATGGGGGGCATCTTTGAGAAGAGAAAAAGTAATCTTTTCCCAGCTGGAAAAATCATGAATAGAAAAATATCCTTCTAGCAAATTTAACCATTTATCTATGATGTCTGCATCTATTTGGTCCTCAAATATGAGAATTCCAAATTTTACTTGTACCTTAAAAGGCGTGGAGCCTCCAGAGTGGCTGTTGGATGTGGATGCGCCGCCAACAGGAAACCTTTGAAGGATTTGGGAAAAGTTATCCATCATCATTTTCCTTTGTTTCTCAAGGGCCTCCTCGAGCAATATTTTGATAGGGTCTCTTGCTCCCTCATATTTCTTTTCTTCCCCAGAGGTGATCGTCGGGGTTTGCGAGGATGATCTTGCAAAGGTTCAACCAGATTGAGCCCTAACTCCTTATATCCCGAACTCGTTAAGGACACGCAAAGAAAAACAGAGAAAGAGCAGAGCGCTCTGATACCGTTGATCCGTATTTAAACATGAACGCAAAAAATTATAGATATAACCATAAATATAGAGATGAAATAGAAATAACACTTCATTTCATTAATATCAAATACTGAAGTATTCTTACAAACAAAATGGAAATAAGACTAGCTTGGGTGCTGGTAGCTTATCTCTGAGAAGAGATGTGGCGGCTACATGCCTCTGAACTGAGTTATAATGAGGCTCAAGGGCCTTTTTATTATTGAAAAATAAGAGAAAACCCTAAACAACCAAAAACCTAGCTCGAGGAGATGTAACACCAAGATTTTATGGGCCCCGTTGGGGTTAGTTGGGCAACCAACTTCCCGGGGTCGTAACTTGGTCATATTATCTCCGTTTGATGCGTATGATACCTTGTTGGAAATATATCTCTAAGGACTACAACCAATGACACAAATTCCTTAGAAATAATTGTATATCGTTTAGGGACTCAAAACGACTCCAGAAGTTAATGACCCAAAAAACTGCCAAAAATAATAAAATGTGCTACAATTAAGGAAACTGTCAAAAAAAAAACTGAAAGAACAATGGTGAGGGTCCAAGTGGAATAGGCGGGTGGCCACCAATATCCGCCTATTTCCAATTACATTCTTATCTTTTGGTCTAAGCACAAGTTTTCATGTTTCATTTTTCTCAATTTGATTTAGCTCTTCCTCCATAGCATTGATCCAATGCTCATCTTCACTAGTTTGGGCAATGTTATTGGGTTCTATTTTGGGTAAGAAGGCAAAGTTTTCATGCCTTTCCCGTGCTTATCAATTTCCTTTTGTTCTGAACCCCTAACTATTTTTAACCAAGGATTTGATTTTTGGGATTAAACTTTTGAACATATTTGGATGGGGTCTTGTGATGTTGATGTTCTATCTCCTTCTCCTCTTCCTCTTTTTCTTCTTATTCTTCCTGTTCATGTTCTCTATTGATTATCTTTTATGAATCTTCATTTCTTTGATGCTTTTCTTTTGGGGAAATGCTTCATCTATTCTCACATCAATGCTTTCCACTATCTTGTGTAGTCTTTTGTCGTAGTATTTGTAGCCTTTGCTTCTAGATGAATAACTAAGAAAAATTCCTTCATCTACAATAGAGTCAAACTTTCCTAAATTGTCTTAATTTATTTTGATGCAACACTTGCTTACAAATACTTTGCAATGTTTGATTGAAGTAGGCCTACATTTTATAATTCATAAGGAGTCTTATCGTTGTTGACTTTGACTTTAGCTCTATTTAAGATGTAACACACTTAATAAACTGCTTCTCCCAAAAGGTGTATGGAATCTTTGCTTTGTTAATCATAGCTCTTTCCATTTCTTACACAATTCTATTCTTTCTTTCGATAACCCCATTCTGTTGATTAGTCCATACTATTCAAAATTGTCTTCTATTCCCATGTTTTTCACAAAATTCATTGAATTCATTAAAAGTAAACTCTCCTCCCTTGTCAAATCTCAAATACTAGATCTTTAGATCAGTTTCATTCTTAACATGAGCTTTGGATATTTTGAACTTGTTAAATGCTTAACATTCCTCTTTATGTAAACTAACCCATGTTGCTCTTGCATAGCCATCAATTAGAAGGATAAAGTATCTCTCACCTCTTCATGTGCAACAAGTAATTTCTTTGTATCAAATCGTGCCTACACATAAGGAAATATAATATTAATCAAGTTCATTAATAATCAACAAATGTACACACAAGTATGCCAATGGTAATATGGGATTACATTAGAGAAATATAACAAGTTAAACATATATCAAAGTAGATAAATACAAGAGCATCCAAATTAATAACTATGAGGAGTGTCGAGGTCCACTCCTTATGCTTTATTTTCTTCGAAAACTCTCAAGGCCCTGTTGTGCTATACAACAACCCCCCCCACCCCCCGTTTCAATTTTTAAACTCTTAGTCTTAAAATGCCAAATAAGAAATGGGTCCCCTTTAGAATATAAATAAAAGCAATAAACTTTTGAGTGTAATAGATTTTCCATAAAAGTCTTATGAAAATTGTTTTTAGAGTATTTAAGACCACTCATCGCAAATCGCATTTCTTTAAAACCTATGAAAATGCATTTGGAAAGTTTGTGATGCGATCATAGTCATCACAAAACCCTCATCACAAAGTTTTATCAAGGTAAGCCTTTTAAAACACAATGTAATAAAACTATCGCATCTTGTACAACATTAATCCCACGGAATGACTTAAAGTGGCATTGAAACTTTGCGATGCGATAAGGCTATTGCAAATCACATATCGTTGATTCATAGTGAAGTGTCCAATAAACTCCATTGAAATCTTGCGATGCCATAAGACTATTGCAATCACATATCGTTGATTCATAAGGAAGCATCCAATACACAGCGTTGAAGTATCGCGAAGCGATTTAATTATCGCATGTCGCGTTCTCGATAAAACAAAGTGATAAATATTATGAATACATGTGATAAAGGGATAAATCGATTACAAAGAAATAACGTGATTTGCCAAGATTAAAACTGGTTGTCTCTCTATGCCAGCTCAACACTCATTGCAATCACAACTATGCAAACAATCCTTTTGAGTGTGGCGCTTGTAACTCCTGATTTGCGATACACGATTATTACACAAATATTAAAATAATGCAATCGCTTATCGCAAATCGCAAAGTCACAACACCTATTCTAAAAAATACCGTTACAAGAATTGTGACGCGACATATGGTTTCATCATTAAAGTTTCACGTTGGAAGTTATGACAAAACATTTTAAGGAGCAGTTATGGGTAAGTCCTTTAAAGATTTCATCCAAGATAGCTAAGTACAATATAACATATCATGCATTTAATGTGCTTAACTACGTTTGGTCTGTAATTTGTATTATCTCTTTTCAAGTTTTTTGACTATTACGCTCCTCTTTCTTATTTTGCAGAGCTGACTAAGAATCACACAATCAAGTAAGATGTCTAAGAAATCTCGAAAGGCAAGGGCCCCAGTTGTAGTGGAAGAAGCACCAGCAAAATTGGTGGTAATTGCAGATACTACATGTCTAGGCCTCGGTAAAATCTCATGGGAAGGTATCTATGCTTTACTCGAAGCAGAAGATCCAATTGAGATAGAAGAAGAAGCAACAATGGATGGAACTGATAAAACAGAAAGCACACTCAATGATTTGGCCAATTGCTTCCTCCATAAAATAGCAGCTCGAGAAAAAGTGTTACCATATAATGATCTAGTGAGATGTGTAATTGAAAGCATTAATATAACAGATAGAGATTTTTTCACAGCCGATGGGAGGATGTTCGGGACATTCAAGCCTGAAGATGTATCACTTGCCAGATCCCCAATGACACTACAACAAGGCATTTTTAGAAGCTTTCACTAAAGAGAATGACATAGAGTCAGAACCTATCAAACAGTGGAGACATTTTCCAAACAAGCATAAACATGAACCCTCGGGTATGTACTCTGTGGACTTCTTAGCATCTCCGTATTGTTATGCTAGTGCAATGGTATGTAGGCTCTTTGGAAGCCTAGATTCTGCTAGGTTTTCTATAGAAATGGCCCCATTAATAGAAGAAAAAATCAACTCTTTTACTATGGATTGGGCAACCATTCTATCAGATAAAATGGCCAGTCAAATATTAGATTATAGAAGAAACAAATTTGTCACCACCCGAGTCGTGCCCCCATTTTATATGAGCACCTACATAATGGACACAACCTGTTTTAATTCTGACTTTCCCATTCTTGGATGGAAATGGACTGTTCAAGATCCAACCCCTATTCATATTTATCATAAGTATCTATGGAAGTCCAACTACAAGAATCATATATATAGAATTTTCCATGGCTTTGTTTTACCTGTTCATCAAGCCATTTTTAACAACCCTTCTCCTCGTGTGTCTGACGAAGCCAACACTAACTTAACTTCAATCGGCAGTTGGTTCGGAGAGGAAAATTTCACCTATATTAGGGTTTTTGGGAGTATCATAGACCCTCATGTTCTTCCACTCTATATTCCAGATAAGCTATTAGCAAGGGAAATAGCATACCAGATAGTGGAAAAGGGGATGACAAGAAACCTTAAAGACTCTAAAAAACAAGTGTGGCCTCCATTTCCCCTCCACTGTGGCACTTATACATTGCATGATTTTAAACATGCTGATAAAGAGGTAGAGAAAACTAAGGAACTGAGTCTAGCAGTAATTCCTAAGAGACAGTATGATCCAAACAAGGTCACTTACAATTTCACTAGTTAGGTGAAAATTAGTAAATTTATCCATGAGGAGGATGAGTTTGATGATTTATTCGCTTCTGCAGAGTTATTCTCCCAAGTAACTCATCTGGAAAGATTCAAACTAGGAGCTGCAAAGATGGATAAATTCATGGAATACAGGACACAGAGGTTACAGACATTGCCTCTAGATTTATTGAATACTACTCCTACTGTTCAACAAGCAGAGCACAACAGTGAGCAGACTATTGAAGAGATTTCCGAGGAAGGGGAAAAAATTGAAAAAACTAGTGAACCCCTTAGCACAGATGTTAATATTGACCCCATCTTGATAAAGGAATGGGAGCAATTTGATCAGCGGATCAAAAACCAAAGCAACCCCCAAAACATAATCACATCAGCATCACCTGCAACACAACAACCCATCGTTACTGAGAGTACTATTGAAGGGACACCCATAACAAACATAGCTCGAAAAGAGATTGAAATAATCCTTGAAAATCCTTCAGGTGAAATAACATTAATTATTGAGGAAATACCACCTTTGGATGTCTTTTACAGCCTAAAGCACAGGGTTGTAGTCAGGAAACAGAGAAAAAAGAGGAAAATTGACCAGACATCATCCATAGCTCCTTAATCTGAATTTATGAATGTTATATGGAAGGATTCAGAGGTCAATCCTTCTGAGGATTTGACTAAGTTATCCCAATATGCAGGGGCTTACATAGTTGCCACAATTGATAAGGCCACTGAGGTTAACCAATTAATCAAAGAAAAAGATCAAAAGATTACTCAGCTTGAAGAGCAAACAACAATAGAAAAATAGAAGATTAATCAGCTTGAGGAACCTTTGGCCGAAGAAAAGCAGAAGAATGACAGCTTAAAGTGCAATTAAACCTGGAGAAACAAAATATTGACCAACATGTCGTCCAGAAACAACAACAATTGTCCCATCAGCTCGAACAACTTCAATTGACACATCAACAAGGAATGAAAGCTAAAGAGGAGCAAATCTCACAGCTACAACTCTATACAGAACAATTTAGAGATTCTCCTAAGGTCGAGGAATTTAAGAAGGAAGCCCTAGAAGCAAATAAGGCCTTATCACAATAGCTCAATCTCCTTTGCCATAAAATATCGATTGTCGACCCACTATGCATCATAACTAATCGCTGATCGATCAGGTAGTTAATACCAGATTAGAATTTGAGGAAGCGGATGACAAGGTCACAAATTTCCTCAAATGGCAAAGCATAGTGGAAGGCAGAGCTACTAATCTATCGAAAATTCAAGAGTTGCATAAAGAAGTATTGTTTTCAGAATGAGAAACACAGTTAATAAAGGCAGAAAGGGCTACTTCCAGTGCTAGAGCTATAATGAGCAATATGATAGAGGAGGTAAATGATAATTTATATGGAGTCAATTGGATTTCTGACTATTCCCCTGGAAAGCTCCCAAAAGTGAAAATGTTAGAAAATTAATGGAAGCTGGATTTGGCCAACAAAGAAGAACAACTCAGCAGAGTACAAAGCCTTACTTGGGATGCATATTGGTCCTTTTTGGTCAAGCTGCACAATCAACAGATGACCATCAGATGCCTTGCCGACGCTGTTGATCGCATGGTGCTCGAGCTTTCAGATGCCACGTACATGGGACAACTATATTCCAGGATGAGTCATCCTCCAAAAATTCAAAAAGTGCTCTCAATTTGTCAGTTGTGGACACATGAGAAGACATAGATACAAGGAATCTTTTCAGAGGCAATCACACTACTATTTTTGCAATTCAAATCCCAAATTTTAATGTTTACAGCTCCAACAACTCTAAGCGATTTTTGTTGCCAGTTTGTTCTATTATATAAACCCCTTTATGTTATTAAAGAAAGGGTCCTCAATTTGTACAAAAACTAGACTTTAGAAGTTGCACTTCTGCACTTCTAATTTATTTATTATTATTATTCATTTTTTTTATGAGCAGTGGATCAAGGTTTCATATTTTTGTGAAAGAACTTTTTCAAGACCTGCATTTTTGTATCTCCTCGAAGTTTCTGGAATAAAGAGGTGGAACCAGAATGTTATTTACAGATCAAGACTCAAATGCATGCGGTATTTCTATCACTGTTCTTTTTGTCTTGATTTAATTAGCATTTCATTTAACTTGTTATTGTTGATGTATTCACACACTTCAAGGAATTCTATTTTGAGTCACTTTTGAACGATTTAGAATTGTAGAGATATATATCAGCGATAAATATTATGATGTCATGCGATATGTTTTTTATAATTACTTTGTTTAATTTCTTAAACAAAGTAATCATTATGTAAATGCATCTATCTATGGATAAGAAAATCATCTATATGATTGTTTGTTTGATAGGAATTATCAAGTATCACATTATTATAAGATTAACCAGGTTATATAGGTATATTTGTATATTTTAAAGTCATAGATTAAACCATCTACCACCTTGGATATACATTTTAAAGCACTCATTCATTAAACCACACATTATTGGGAAACTGGTCCCATAACCCCTAGTCGGAGCCACCATCCCAAACGGAAAAGGAGCTGTACTAAGGTCCGGACCGGGTGGTTATTCCCGAATGTTGGTGCTACGATTTTAGAGGCATCAACATTTTTGGCGCTAAAAGGACGGCCTAACTGTGAATGGCGAGTAAATCTAAATCCACAGGACATTCTAAGAGTAAAACTCCCTGACCATCTCCTCCAACTTCTCCTTCACATTCTAAATCCCCTATTCCTAAGCGAGAAGTTGAAAATAATAATAAAGCACCTGCTAAAATCCTAAACACACCAGATATCTCTTCTCCTGAACCCCCTGAAGTATAGTCTTTGATTCATAAACTACAAGGGTTTTCGATATCCCAAGAACAATCTGAGTTATCCCAAGGTAGTGTGACTTCACAATACATCCCATCGCAGCCGCTTACTAGAGCGAAGAGTGAAAAACTTGGTATTCCACTAGTAGAATTTCCTCTACCATGTCGAAAAAGGGCTAGGAAAACACAATCACCCTCTTCTACTGTTAGCTCCACGATTGCACATAATCAACCTCAACCAAGGCCATGGACCAATCTAGGAGTGGTTAGAATGCCTGCACCTTTGAGTCAATTTCCAGCTCATCCTAAAAAATGGTTACCAAAATTTAATCCCGACATTGGCCTGTTAGCAGAAGAACATATAAATAATTTCATGTTATCAATCAACTTGAATGGAGTAATAGAAGAAGATGTTGTTGTTAGACTATTTCCATACACTCTACAAGGAGCAGCATGATTGTAGTACTTTTCATTATCACCAGGTTCTATCAATAGCTGGGATGCTTTCCAGGAGCAATTTCTAACTAAGTTTGGAGATGATAGGTCTACAACAACTTTGATCAATGATCTCTCCAATCTTAAATCCGAATCAAAGGAACCCATCAAAGACTTCAACTCACTCTTCAATAAGCTGTTGAATAAAATTCTTGCGACATCGAAGCCTAGTGAAGAAGTCTGAAATGAATGGTATATCTCTGCCTTGCCTTCAATCATAGCCATTTTCGTTGATAGGGCTGCTAAACCAACATTAGTAGAAAATATGAAGGAAGCAATCACTGTTGAAAGACGTATCCTAGCTTTGGAAAAGAAAAACATTATAGAATAAAGGAAATCCAAAAAGGTTACCTTTAGAGATGATTCAAAGAAGAAAGTAGCCAAAGATCCATATGGCATGGAAGGTTTACAAAAAGTTATTAAAACTATGTCTAACGAAATGGTTGAAATAAAAAACCAGGTAGCTGAGACTTCCACGAAAAACCTTTTAGGAACTTTAAAAGAAATCAACCAACTGACCCTAAACCACCTAATGTTATATCTAATACCGAATCTGATCTAGAAGATGATGAAGATGAATATATGGCTTTATTAGCTGAAGAAATGGAAGAAGATGAAACAGTTGAATGCCATGGAATGTGGGAATTTATCCTACCCAATTTTGATAATGAAAGTGAACAAGAAGCTCTCCCAGTAAATACCAGAAGCAAAAGTATAACCGAGCCTAATCAGGCAAATTCTAAGAAGAAAAACTCAAGTCTTGTTACTAAAGACAAAGCTCATATAAATAAAAATGCAGTTGCACCTCCTCAATATCAACCATCAACCATCATCCTCCAATCCTCCCTTATCTTCTATAACGCTAGTAGTTTCAGACTCCATGGATTATAACATTGTGGAAGATATGAAGAAGACTCGAGCAAATATTTCTTTGCATGAACTTAGCAAGTTCAAACATCCACAAAAGTTGTTGCTCAAAGAATTAAATGTCGTACCTTCTTCTCCTCTTCCAACTAGTGTATTATTCGAGGTTGCTAAAGGATCAGGTAAGCCACCATTTGATAAGGTAGATGCTACTGATGCTGTTTTAATTGGGACAGGTCAAATTCTCATACTCCTCATTTCCTCTCGACTTATGAGATCTATAATATAAATTTTCATAACTGCTTGATAGATTCAGGGGCTTCATCGAATATAATGACAACCTTCGTTTGCTCCAAATTAAATATTGAGCCCCAAAAGTCTGCAGTTCACATTGTTTAATTAGATCGAACTAAGGTACAAGTTTTAGGAGAGATAAATTCAGTTACTATCATATTAGTAATTGATCCCAGGGTTGTCCAAAGAATTGATATATTAATCGCTGACATCCCTGAGTTTTATGGTTTGATTCTGAGCAGAGATTGGTCTGAAAAACTTCACAGTTATATTTCGACTGATTGGTCTCCCATGTGGCTTCCCTATAATGGGAAACCAAATCAAATCAGATTAGATCGCGAAAAACATTTTACTCATACAGTAACTGAGTTTGAATAAGAGAATCAACCTATAGCGTTCAATAATAATATTCTTGGAAACTATTCGGTTGAGTGATTTTTTGGGAATTTTAATGCTCAACAGCCTCTTTTTCCTGTTAATAGTGTCCTATCGTAAATTGAAAATTTTCTCTCATGCTGATACCTCAAAGTGTGTTAGTGTTGCAGATGAACATGTAAATAAGCCTGTAAATAATCCTTTATTTTGGTCTTTGTATTTCGATGGATCAAAATCCAATGACAGTGCAAGAGCGGGATGTATTTTAGTTAGTCTAGAAGGAGAAAAAACCATGTTATCATATAGGCTAGAATTTGAGTGTACTAATAACATTGTGGAATATGAGGCATTGATTTAAGGGCTCTATAAAGCAATAGGCTTGAATATCCAATATCTGAAAGTATTTGGTGATTTTGAGATTGTTATTAAGCAAGTAGGAAATACTATCCATTGTCTCTCGAGTCATCTCAAACATTATCAATTACTTGTTTAAGATCCCATCACTCATTTTTTGGCATTTAACATTTCTCATATTTCTAGATCATAGAATGCAACAACCGATCTTTTGGCTAATGTTGCTTCTAAGCTCCTTCCATTCGAGGATTATAGTCCAGATAGATTTTCAATTGAATTAATTTTTCGACCATCTGTCCCAGATAATGTCACCACTTGGCGTGTATTTAATCACGATGAGGATATTTTAAATTTCCTGACTTCTGAAGGATCTTATGATGAGCATATTATCGATGAAAGTGATCATGTTCTTTAATTAAAACAAAGACTCAATTGAAATCCTATTCCTAGATTTGTGGTCAAGCTAGAAGATCTTTATGATATTAAGGATAGATTCAAAAAGGTCACTAATGCAAAACTTCAAAGTTCTACTTTAAGGTTTGAATTAGTAAATCTTGGCATTGAGGGCAAACCCCAGAATGTCAATCTAGGACTTGGACTTTCATCAGAAGAAAGATTTGCTTTCATCAGATTATTAAAAAAATACAAAAATGTTTCCGTTTGGAATTATGAAGATTTGAAAACTTATGATACCTCTATCATTCAACACACAATTCCAATGATTTGTGATGAGAAACCTGTACAATAGAAGCTAAGGAAAGTTAACTCAAATCTTGAAAGTCAAATCAAAGAAGAGTTGAATAAACTCCTTAAGGCTAAAATAATCTTTCCTGTTAGACATTCTAAATGGGTCTCAAACTTAGTACATGTAAGGAAAAAAAATGGTGATATTAGGATTTGTATAGATTTTAGAAATCTCAACAAAGCATGTCAGAAAGATAATTTCCCATTGCCAACCATTGAACAAATACTTCAATCGGTTGCTGGCTTAGAGTTAATGTCTTTTCTTGATGGTTTTTCAGGATATAATCAGATACTAGTACATCCAGACGATAGATTAAAGACTACATTCCGGACTAAATGGGGAACACATGCTTATCAGAAAATGCCTTTTGGTTTGATAAATGCTGGAGCTACTTTCTAACGAGCCATGGATATAGCCTTCAAAGGTTTGATCAATAGAACAATTTTTGTTTACTTAGATGACATAACTATCTATTCTAAGAAAAGGACCAATTATCTGCATGATTTAAAACAAATCTTTGAACGTTGTAAAAAATATGGAATTTCTTTGAATCCCAAGAAATCATTCTTTGCTCTTAATGAAGGCAAGCTCTAAGGATTTATTGTATCCAAAGATGGCATATACATTGATCCGGATAGGATAAAAGAGATTTCTGATATTCCTTTGCCAAATAACAAGAAATCTATGCAATCATGTTTGGGACAGATAAATTTTGTGAAAAGATTTGTCCCTGGATTTTCTCAGATAGTTTTACCCTTGCAATCTATGATTTAGAAAAATTCAGTTTTCAAATGTGGACATAACGAAAAAGAAGCTTTTGACTCGATCAAACAAGCAATCATTAATGCTCCTGCATTGAAAACTCCAAATTTTTCTAGTCATTTTATTTTGTATACTTTGGCCACTGAAACATCTTATGTTGTTGTTTTAACACAAATCAATGATCAACAAGAAGAAGCACCCATATCTTTCTTTAGTTCTAATTTGGAAGGTGTTGAGCCCAACTATTCAGAAGTTGAAAAACAAGGTTTCGCTGTATTTAAATCTATCAAACACTTTAGAACATTTCTCCTAAAAACACACACTAAAGTAATAGTCCCATTCTTTGTAGTGAGACAATTGCTAGTTCAAAGGGAAGTAGGAGAGAAGACAGCCAACTGGGTAACAACTTTACAAGAATAAGATATTGATATTAAACCAACGAAAATTATTAGAGGGCAAGGTTTTTGCAGGTTATTGGCAAGAGCTTCCAATATTCTAGACAATGAAGATTCAAATAATACTGCACAAGTAAATGAGATAAGTATCACTGAGTTGGAATCTCAATATGTTGATCTGATCTTTTACTTAAAAAATGGATATGCTCCCCCTGAATTCAGTTGCAAGAACAAACGTGCCTTAAGATTAAAATCCAAACACTTTGAAATTATTGATAATGTGTTATTGAGGAGAAATTATGATTCAATTTTATTAAGATGCCTTGAAAAACTAAAGCGCAAACTGTTTTGCAGGAATTACATGATGGCCCAACAGGTGGACATTTTGGAGGAGACACTGCAACTCACAAAATACTACATGCTGAATTTATTAGCCGACTTTGTTTAAAGATGCCCGTGACTATGTAAGGAAATGCAAGATATGCCAAACTGCTAGTGAAAGACAAAGGAGACCAACCTTTCCTTTACAACCAGTAAACATTGAGCAACCATTTGAACAATAGGGACTTGATATTATTGGAGAGATTGTTCCACATTCTTCCAAGCAACACAAATACATCCTCACAGCCACTGACTACTTCACAAAGTGGGTAGAAGCAATACCACTAAAGGTAGCCAATTCTGGTGCAATTATTGAATTTATTGATCAGTTCATCATTACAAGGTTTGGTTTACCTAACGCGCTTATTTTTGACAAGGCATATTATTTTTATGGAAATAATATAGTTGAATTTTCTCTTAAGAGAGGTTTTAAGTTAAAATACTCTGCAAATTACTATCCTCAAGGAAATGGCTTAGCAGAGTCAACTAACAAGAATCTCATCAAGATTATCAAAAGAACTGTTGATCAAAACTAGAAGAATTGGCATAAATCTTTGATATTTGCATTATGGGCAGATCACATAACTCAGAAGGCATCAATAGGCACTTCTCCTTTTAATTTGGTGTATGGCAAAGAAGTTGTAATACCTCCAAATTTAGCACTCCCATCTCTGGCCCTAGTGCAATTTATTAAAAAAATCCCTTCTTCCTCTATTCAGTTGAGGTTTGATCAAATCCTTAAATTAGACGAGGAAAGAGAAAAGGCCAAAATTACTCATTCTAAACATCAACAAATCATTAAATCTTTTTTTGATATAAGTTCTATTGGCTCAAAATCATTACAGGTCGGTGATCTCGTTTGGAAATGGGATAAAGCACATGAAGACAAAGGTAAGCATACCAAATTTCAAAAGATGTGGCCTGGACCATTTCAAATCGTCAAAAAGATAGGCTCATCAATGTTTCTACTGCAAGACTTATCAGGAAAGAGAGATTCTCTTCCTGTGAATGGGCTTATATTAAAGAAATTCTTCTCGCAAGTAGGTAACCCCTTCTTACTTGTACATATTCTTTATGCAAAGCTAGTTTCTTTTAGGAAATAATGTTGTAATTAGTCTCCCATTGGCTTTTCACTATTGAAAAGCTCTTTGAAAGAATATTGTGAATACTTGCTTTAAAAAATAGAACCTTTTAAGGAAATGATTATAGTTTTGGAAATTAGATAAAACATGAAACTCTGAGAACCTCTTCAATTTTGTGAAATCTTCCAAACCTTGAAAATACAGTAAAACATTTTGAAGTTTTATAAAGTTAAGAAAGGTTATTTACAAAAAGGTAAAGACTTTCTCCAGCTAAGCATCCACAATTCTAAAATTGTCATCCACAAACTCTTAAGGAGTAAGTCATTCACCCCATCCACTAGGTTTATGATTTTTCAGAGTGTAATTCTAAAATATATCTGATTTAAAAGATAAAATTTCTCATGACGAACCTGCTTACCTTGATCATATGAAACTAATTAAACTGACATTACCAGTATTGCATATCAAAACAAGGTAATGGCTTATAATCATAAGACAAGGGGTCTCATTACGAGCCAGCGTGTTCAGTTCAATTACAACCAGTGAATGGCATTGTCATCATCTGTCTCCCAAACCAGGACAATGGATTTTATCTAAAAAAATAAAAAGTGAAAAAGAATAAAACTACATGTAGATCTTTTGGATTTATCTTTGAAAAAGTTATACTCTTAGATGGATGGAACAGTGAATGATTGATGGTTAAAAGGTAACCCCGTCGAGACTATAGGTGTTTGCTGGCAGCAGAGGCACTACCTGTGACAAAAGAGTAAATTTAAAAAGCTAAGTTGGAAGAGCCCCCTACTTTATCTTTAACGACCAATCAAAGCTTGAAGAAACCAAAAATATGTTTTTATTTTATCACAAGGGTTTGTACAAGAAGTTGCAAAATTCATATATTTTCATTTCAAAGTAAAGTTTTATCTAACCAATTCTTAGATAATTGTCTTTTTCCTCAATTGATTCTACATAATAAAGTTTTAGAAGTTTGATTAATTTTCAGAGATAACTGGTTTTCCCAGTGAATCACCAATTGTTGTGCTATACAACAACCCCCCCGCATTTCAATTTTTAAAATCTTAGTCTTAAAATGCCAAATAAGAAATGGATCCCCTTTAGAATATAAATAAAAGCAATAAACTTTTGAGTGTAATAGATTTTCCATAATAGTCATATGAAAATCGCTTTTAGAGTATTTAAGACCACTCATAGCAAATCACATTTCTTTAGAACCCGTGAAAATCCATTTGGAAAGTTTGCGATGCGATCATAGTCATAACAAAACCCTCATCGCAAAATTTTATCAAGGTAAGCCTTTTATACACACAATGTAATAAAACTATCACATCTCATACAACATTAATCCCACGGAATGACTTAAAGTGGCATTGAAACTTTGCGATGCGATAAGGCTATCGCAAATTGCATATTGTTGATTCATAGTGAAGCATCCAATAAATTCCATTGAAATCTTGTGATGCGATAAGACTATTGCAATCACATATCGTTGATTCATAAGGAAGCATCCAATACACTGCATTGAAGAATCACGACGTGATTTAATTATCACATGTCGCGTTCTCGATAAAACAAAGCGATAAATATTATGAATACATGCGGTAAAGGGATAAATCGATTACAAAGAAATAACGTGATTTTCCAAGATTAAAACCCGTTGTCTCCCTATGCCAGCTCAGCACTCATCGCAATCGCAACTATGCAAACAAACCTTTTGAGTGTGATGCTTGTAACTCCCGATTTGTGATACGCAATTATTACACAAATATTAAAATAATGCAATCGTTGATCGCAAATCGCAGAGTCATGACACCTATTATAAAAAAGACCGTTACAAGACTTGCGACGTGACATATGGTTTCAACATTAAATTTTCACGTTGGAAGTTACGACAAAACATTGAGTAGTTATGGGTAAGTCCTTTAAAGATTTCATCCGAGATAACTAAGTTAAATATGACATCTCATGCATCTAATGCGCTTAACTGCATTTGGTCTATAATTTGTATTATCTCTTTTCAAGTTTTTCGACTGTTACGCTCCTCTTTCTTATTTTGCAGAGCTGACTGAGAATCACAGAATCAGGCAAGATGTCTATGAAATCTCGGAAGGTAAAGGCCCCCGCTGTAGTGGAAGAAGCACCAACAAAATTGATGGTAATTGCAAATATTACATGTCTAAGCCTCGGTAAAATCTCATGGGAAGGCATTTATGCTTTACTCGAAGCAGAAGATCCAATGGAGATAGAAGAAGAAGCAACAATGGATGGAACCGATAAAACAGAAAGCACGCTCAATGATTTGGCCAGTTCCTTCCTCCATAAAATAGCAGCCCGAGCCAAAGTGTTACCATATAATGATCTAGTGAGATGGGTAATCGAAAGTATTAATATAATAGACAAAGCTTTTTTCACAACCGATGGGAGGATGTTCGGGACATTCAAGCCTGAAGATTTCAAGAAGATGTATCACTTGCCGGATCCCCAACGACATTACAACAAGCCATTTTTGGAAGCTTTCACTAAAGAGAATGACATAGAGTCAGACCCTATCAAACAATGGAGACATTTTCGAAACAATCATAAACACGAATCCTAGGTATGTACTCTGTGGACTCCTTAGCATCTCTGTATTGTTATGCTGCTGCAATGGTATGTAGGCTCTTTCGAAGCCCAAATTCTGCTAGGTTTTTCTATAGAAATGGTCCCATTAATAGAAGCAACAATCAACTCTTTTATTATGGATTGGGCAACCATTCTATCAGATAAAATGGCCAGTCAAATATTATATTATAGAAGAAATAGATTTGTCACCACTCGAGTCATGCCCCCATTTTATATGAGTGCCTACATAATGGACACAATTTGTTTTAATTTTGACTTTCCCATTCTGGGTTGGAAATGGACTATTCAAGATCCAACCCTCATTCATATTTATCATAAGTATCTATGGAAGTCCGACTACAAGAATCATATATACAGAATTTGCCATGGCTTTGTTTTACCTGTTCATCAAGCCATTTTTAAGAAACCTGCTCCTCGTGTGTTTGACGAAGCTAGCATTGACTTAACTTCAATCAATAGTTGGTTCGGAGAGGAAAATTTCACCTATATTATGGTTTTTGGGAGTATCACAGACCCTCATGTCCTTCCACTCTATATTCCACACAAGCTATTAGCAAGGGAAATAACATACCAGATAGTGGAAAAGGGGATGACTAGAAACCTTAAAGACTCTAAAAAACAAGTGTGGCCTCCATTTCCCGTCTGCTGTGGCACTTATACATTGTATGATTTTAAACATGCTGAGAAAGAGGCAGAGAAAACTAAGGACCTGAGTCTAGCAGTGATTCCTAAGAGACAGTATGATCCAAACAAGGTCGCTTATAATTTCACTATTTAGGTGAAAATTAGTAAATTTATCTATGAGGAGGATGAGTTTGATGATTTATTCGCTTCTACAGAGTTATTCTCACAAGTAACTCATCTGGAAAGATTCAAACTAGGAGCCACAAAGATGGATAAATTCATGGAATATAGGACACGAAGGTTACAGAATTTGCCTCTAGATTTATTGAATACTACTCCTACTGTTCAGCAAGCATAGCACAGTGGTGAGCAGACTATTGAAGAGATTTCTGGGGAAGAGGAAACAATTGAAAAAACTAGTGAACCCCTTAGCACAGATGTTAATATTGACCCCATCTTGATAAATGAATGGGAGAAATTTGATCAGCGGATCAAAAACCAAAGAGACCCCCAAAACAGTATCGCATCAACATCACCCGCAACACAACAACCCACCGTTACTGAGAGTACTATTGAAGGGACACCTAGAACAGACATAGCTCAGAAAGAGATTGAAATAATCCCTGAAAATCCTTCGGGTGAAATAACATTAAATATTGAGGAAATACCACCTTTGGATGTCTTTAACAGCCCGAAGCATAGGGCTGTAGTTAGGAAACAGAGAAAAAAGAGGAAAATTGACTAGACATCATCCATAGCTCCTCAATATGAATTTATGAATGTTATATGGAAGGATTTAGAGGTCAATCCTTCTAAGGATTTGAATAAGTTATCCCAATATGCAGGGGCTTACACAGTTGCCACAATTGATAAGGCCATTGAGGTTTATCAATTAATCAAAGAAAAATATCAAAGGATTACTCAGCTTGAAGAGCAAACAACAATAGAAAAATAGAAGATTAATCGGCTTGAGGAACAGTTGGCCGAAGAAAAGTAGAAGAATGAGCAACTTAAAGTGCAATTAAACTTGGAGAAACAAATCATTGATCAACATGCCATCCAGAAACAACAACAGTTGTCCCAACAGCTCGAACAACTTCAATTGACACATCAATAAGGAATGAAGGCTAAAGAGGAGCAAATCTCAATGCTACAAATATATACAGAACAGTTCAGAGATTATCCTAAGGTCGAGGAATTTAAGAAGGAATCCCTAGAAGCAAATAAGGCCTTATTGCAACAACTCAATCCACTTTGCCATAAAATATCGTTTGTTGACACATTATGTATGATAACTACATCGTTGATTGATCAGGTAGTTAATGCTAGATTAGAATTTGAGGACGTAGATGAAAAGGTCATAAATTTCCTTAAATGACAAAGCACAGTGGAAGGCAGAGTTGCTAATCTACCGAAAATTCAAGAGTCGCATAAAGAAGTATTGTTTTCAGAATGGGAAACATAATTAATAAAGGCATAAAGGGCTACTTCCAGGGCCAGAGCTATAATGAACAATGTGATAGAGCTGGTAAATGATAAATTATATGGAGTCAATTTGATTTCTGACTGTTCCCCTGGAAAGCTCCCAAAAGAGAAAATGTTAGAAAATCAATGGAAGCTGGATTTGGCCAACAAAGAAGAACAACTCAGCAGAGTACAAAGCCTTACTTGGGATGCATATTGGTCCTTTTTGGTCAAGCCGCACAATCAACAAATGACTGTTAGATGCCTTGCCGACGTTGTTGATCGCATGGTGCCCGAGCTTTCAGATGCCACGTACATGGGACAACTGCATTCCAGGATGAGTCATCCTCCGGAAATTCAAAACATGCTCTCAATTTGTCAGTTGCGGATACAGGAGAAGACATATATACAATGAATCTTTTCAAAGGAAATCACACTACTATTTTTGCAATTCAAATCCCAGATTTTAATGTTTACAGTTCCAACAACTCTAAGCGATTTTTGTATTACATAAACCCTTTTATGTTATTAAAGAAAGGGTCCTCAATTTGTACAAAAGACTAGACTTGAGAAGTTGCACTTCTGCACTTCTTTTTTTTTGATTTTTTATTTATATATATGAGCAGTCGATCAAGGTTTCAGATTTTTGTGAAAGAACTTTTTCAAGACCTGCATTTTTATATCTCCTGGAAGTTTCTGGAATAAGGAGGTGGAACCAGAATGTTATTTACAGATCAAGGCTCAAATGCAAGTGATATTTCTATCACTATTCTTTTTGTCTTGATTTAATTAGCATTTCATTTAACTTGCTATTGTTGATGTATTCACACACTTCAAGTAATTATATTTTGAGTCACTTCTAAATGATTTAGAATTGTTACATTAGAGATATATATCAGTGATAAATATTATGATGTCATGCGATATGTTTTTTATAATTACTTCGTTTAGTTTCTTAACAAAGTAATCATTATATAAATGCATCTTTCTATGGATAAGAAAATCATTTATATGATTGTTTGTCTGATAGGAATTATCAAGAATCACGTTGTTACAAGATTACCCAAGTTATATAGGTATATTTGTATATTTTAAAGTCATGGATTAAACCATATACCACCTTCGATATACATTTTAAAACACTCATTCGTTAAATCACACATTATTGGGAAACTGGTCCCATAACCCCCAGTCGGAGCCACCATCCCAAAAGGAAAAGGAGCTGTACTAAGGTCCGGACCGGGTTGTTATCCTCGAATGTTGGTGCTATGATTTTAGAGGCGTCAACATTTTTGGCGCTAGAAGGAGGCTTAACTGTGATTGGCGAGTAAATCTAAGTCCACAGGCCATTCTAAGAGTAAAATTGCCTCACCATCTCCTCCAACTTCTCCTTCACATTCTAAATCCCCTATTCCTAAGGAGAAGTTGAAAAGAATAATACAACACCCACTGCTGAAATCCTAAACACACCAGATAATTCTTCTCCTAAACCCTTGAAGTACAGTCTTTGATTCATAAACTGCAAGGGTTTTCGATATCCCAAGAACAATCTGAGTTATCCCAAGGTAGTATGACTTCACAATACATCCCATCACAGCCACTTACTAGAGCGAAGAGTGAAAAACTTGGTATTCCACCAGTAGAATTTCCTCTACAAAGTCGAAAAAGGGCTAGGAAAACACAATCAGAATCTAATAGTGAGACTTTGTCCTCATCACCATGTATTCCATCCATACCATTGCAAGATCATCCACCCCTTTCCAACTTTTAGATCATAGCCCAAACAGGTACATGAACTTCAACATGCTCTACCCAATCACTTTCTACCCCTTCATCACCCTCTTCTACGGTTAGGTCCACGATGGCACATAATTAACCTCAACCAAGGCCATGGACCAATCTAGGATTGGTCAAAATGCCTGCACCTTTGAGCCAATTGCCAGCTCATCTTGAAAAATGGTTACCAAAATTTAATCATGACTTTGGCTTGTTAGCAGAAGAACATATAGATAATTTCATGTTATCAATCAACTTGAATGGAGTAATGGAAGAAAATTCTGTTGTTAGACTATTTCCATACACTCCACAAGGACCAGTAGGATCGTGGTACTTTTCATTACCACTAGGTTCTATCAATAGCTAAGATGCTTTCCAGGAGCAATTTCTAACTAAGTTTGGAGATGATAGGTCTACATCAACTCTGATCAATAATCTCTCCAATCTTAAATCCGAATTAAAGGAACCCATCAAAGACTTCAACTTACGCTTCAATAAGTTGTTGAATAAAATTCCTCCGACATCCAAGCCTAGTGAAGAAGTACGAAATGAATGGTATATCTCCGCCTTGCCTTCAAACGTAGCCTTTTTCGTTGATAGGGCTGCTAAACGAACATTAGCAGAAAATATGAAGGAAGCAATCATTGTTGAAAAATGTATCCTAGCTTTGGAAAAGAAAAACACTATAGAAGAAAGGAAATCCAAAAAGGTTACCTTTAGATACGATTCAAAGAAGAAAGCAGCCAAAGATCCATATGACATGGAAGGTTTACAAAAAGTTCTAAAAACTATGTCTAATGAAATGGTTGAAATAAAAAAGCAGGTAGCTGAGACTTCTACAAAAAAACCTTTTAGGAACTTTAAAAGAAATCAACCAACTAATCCTAGACCACCTAATGCTATATCTAATGCCGAATCTGATCTGGAAGATGATCAAGATGAAGATACAATTTTATGATCTAAAGAAATGGAAGAAGATGAAACAGTTGAATGTCATGGAATGTGGGACTTTATCTTACCCAATTCTGATAATGAAAGTGAACATGAAGCTCTCCTAGTAAATACCAGAAGAAAAAGTATAGTCGAGCCTAATCAGGCAAATTCTAAGAAGAAAAACTCAAGTCCTGTTACTAAAGACAAAGCTCCCATAAAGAAAAATCCAGTTGCACCTCCTCACAATCAACCATCATCCTCCAATCCTCCCTTATCATCTAAAACATTAGTAGTTTCAGACTCCATGGATTATCACATTGTGGAAGATATGAAGAAGACTCGAGCAAATATTTCTTTGCATGAACTTAGCAAGCTCAAACATCAACAAAAGTTACTGCTCAAAGAATTAAATGTTGTACCTTCTTCTCCTCTTCCATTTAGTGTATTATCCAAGGCTGCTAAAGGATCAGGTAAGCCACCGTCTGATAAGGTAGATTCTACTGATGCTATTTTAATTGGGGATAGGTCAAATTCTCATACTCCTCCTTTTCTCTTGGCTTATGAGATCTACAATATAAATTTGCATAACTACTTGATAGATTCAGGGGCTTCATCGAATATAATGCCAGCCTCCGTTTGCTCCAAATTAAATATTGAGCCCCAGAAGTCCGCAGTTCACATTGTTCAATTAGATCGAACTAAGGTACAAGTTTTCGAAGAGATAAATTCATTTACTATCATATTAGCAGCTGATCTCAGGGTTGTCCAAATAATTGATATATTAATCGCTGACATCCCTGAGTTTTATGGCTTGATTCTGAGCATATATTGGTCCGAAAAACTTCACGGTTATATTTCGACTAATTGGTATCACATGTGGCTTCCCTATAATGGGAAACCAAATCAAATCAGAATAGATAGCGAAAAAACATTTGACTCATACAGTAATCGAGTTTGAACAAGAGAATCAACCTGTAGCCTTCAATAATAATATTCTTGGAAACTATTCGACTGAGTCATTTTTTGGGAATTTTAATTCTCAACAATCTCCTTTTCCTGTTAATAATGTCTTATCGCAAATTGAAAATTTATCTCACGCTGATACCTCAAAGTATGTTAGTGTTGTAGATGAACTTGTAAATAAGCCTTTATTTTGGTCTTTGAATTTTGATGGATCATGACGTTGCAGGAGAAGGATGTATTTTAGTTAGTCTAGAAGGAGAAAAAAACCATGTTATCATGTACGCTAGAATTTGAGTGTACTAATAACACTGTGGAATATGAGGCATTGATTCAAGGGCTCTATAAAGCAATAGGCCTGAATATTCAATGTTCGAAGTATTTGGCGATTATGAGATTGTTATCAAGCAAGTAAGAAATACTATCCATTGTCTCTCGAGTCATCTCAAACATTATCAATTACTTATTTAAGATCTCATCACTCATTTTTTGGCATTTGGA
This sequence comes from Pinus taeda, assembly GCA_000404065.3. NCBI lineage: Eukaryota > Viridiplantae > Streptophyta > Pinopsida > Pinales > Pinaceae > Pinus > Pinus taeda. The sequence continues at coordinate 112,012 of APFE031297367.1, forward strand.
ATTTCTCCTATTCCTAGATCACAAAATGTAGCAGCCGATCTTTTGGCTAATGTTGCTTCTAAGCTCCTCCATCTGAGGATTATAGTCTAGATAGATTTTCAATTGAATTAATTTTTCGACCATCTATCCCAGATAATGTCACCAATTGGCGTGTATTTAATCGCGACGAGGATGTCTTAAATTTCCTGACTTCTGAAGGATCTTATGACGAGCAGATTATCGATGAAAGTGATCATGATATTCAATTAAAACAAAGACTCAATGAAAATCCTATTCCTAGATCTGTGGTCAAGCTAGAAGATCTTTATGATATTAAGGATAGATTCAAAAAGGTCACTAATGCAAAACTTCAAAGTTCTACTTTAAGGTTTGAATTAGTAAATCTTGGCACTGAGGGCAAACCCCAGAATATCAATCTAGGACTTGGAATTTCATCAGAAGAAAGATTTGCTTTCATCAGTTATTAAAAAAAATACAAAAATGTTTTCGTTTGGAATTATGAAGATCTGAAAACTTATGATACCTCTATCATTCAACACACAATTCCAATGATTTGTGATGAGAAACCTGTACAACAGAAGCTAAGGAAAATTAACTCAAATCTTGAAAGTCAAATGAAGGAAGATTTGAATAAACTCTTGAAGGCTAAAATAATCTTTCTTGTCAGACATTCTAAATGGGTCTCACACTTAGTACCTGTAAGGAAAAAGAATGGTGATATTAGGATTTGTATAGATTTTAGAAATCTCAACAAAGCATGTCAGAAAGATAATTTCCCATTGCCAACCATTGAACAAATACTTCAATCAGTTGCTGGCTCAGAGTTAATGTCTTTTCTTGATGGTTTTTCAGGATATAATCAAATACTAGTACATCCAGACGATAGATTAAAGACTACATTCCAGACTAAATGGGGAACGTATGCTTATCAGAAAATGCCTTTTGGTTTGATAAATGCTGGAGCTACTTTCCAACGAGCCATGGATATAGCCTGCAAAGGTTTGATCAATAGAACAGTTGTTGTTTACTTAGATGACATAACTATCTATTCTAAGAAAAGGACCAATTTTTTTTTTTGTAAAGTAGACTAATTCTATTATGGTACAAAAACAAAATTACAAAGAGGCAAACCTCGGGCTGCATCCTTTTGCAGAGATGGATTTTACATCAGTATTTGCCATGACTTGCTTGCATTTGCAAAAAACTAACAGAGAAAAACAGAGTGCAGAAATCCAACTATAATCCGGCATACAGAGATATAGTCTAGCCGCATAACATTTGACCGACACGATAGAGTAAACCTGAACCTTAGAAGCCGCCATTGACATAGTAGGTGAAAGCATAGAGAGAAACCAGAGGCTGTGCATCCATGTTTGGTGCAACAACCTTACATAGCAAAAGAGATTGGAAGAAGCAGCAAGGGAAATTGATTACCCAATTGAACCACAAAAGACAAAACCAGCCTTGAAGACTAGAAATCCAGTGATGTTGTTCAGTCGTCCACAGAGGTTGATGGTATTTCTTCCACCACCCGGCAGGTGTATGGATCTGGCTCGCTTGAGTCGGTATGGGGCGCGTCATCCTCTGCTGGTGCACTTGGGCCTGCCACTGCATCCGCTGAAGCTTTTGCTGCCTGGTGCTTCTCTGGTTCAGGAGCGGGAAGTTGAAGTGCTGGTGGCGAGGGAGGCTGGTCCAGAGGCGGAGCTGGCGGCCTGAGGTCTTCTGCAGCTGGGCCGCGAGCTTCGTGTTCACATTTCTCAATCTTGATGGACACATAGAATGTGTCTGAGTCCAAGAGACAGGGAAAACTAAAACGGGAAGAGGGGTGAAAGCTATGCTGGCAGGGCCGGGACTGGGCAGACCTAGGTCTTCTTCCTCTTCGCCGTCGTGCGCTATTGGCGTCGTCAGATAGGGAGTCTGTAGAGCGAGGGACAGAGGCACGGCTTCTCCCACCTCTCGACCCACCTCGTCTGCAACTGGCGCGTAATCTCTCCTGCGGCATAGCGGAAAGAGAAGGGAGGGGAGATGAGTGAACAGAGGCCTAACAGAACAGGAGGACCCGGGAGCTGAAGAGGGCCACGGAACACAGAGAAGGTCAATTGGGGGCTCGAGAGGAAGCTTGAGGGGGATAAAAAGCAAAGGAGGCAACACCCAGCACGCAAACCAGGAATTGCTCGGAGGGCCAGCAGAAGCGTCGAGCTCAGGCAAGAACGCAGCCCCTCTGCGCAGATGATGGAGCTCAGAGAGCAGAGAGGGAATAACAGGGGGTAGGGGGTTTACATCTGTGCTTCCAGCAACGGAGACCTGCCACAACACAGACGCACAGTGAAACCAAATGAACCAAATGCACATCATTACCTTGCCTCGAACGCCTGGTTTATAAGGCTGATGCTGACGGCGAGCCATGTGCGAGCCAGCGTCTGCAATGAATTCCCCGGGATGCAGAGGAGCTAACCTGATGCGAGGAGGAGGTGCCTTAATCATTTTCGTGCGATGGAGGAAGGATCGCGATGTTTTCACCCTCCGGCGATTTAAATGCTTGAGCGTCGTGGCAGGTTTGGGCTGCCACTTGCCCAGTGGGCAGCCCACCCCCATCCTTTTAGTCCCATCTAGCACCCGCATCCGGGGGTTGAAGATCCTGGAGAGCCAATGTGTGGCAATCCTGTTGTAGTTTTTTGTCTTTTGCATCATGGAGAGAACCTGCGAATTGAGGGCCCTGCTGATTCACCCCTTGGTTTGCAAGTCTGTCAGCAACCTTATTGGCTATGCGCCTAACATGCTTGAAGATGATGCTGTTAGGATGCCTAAGCCTGTGTTCCAATGCTTCTAGTCTGCTAAGAAGTCTCCAGCTAGAAGCAATTTTAGCTGCAGAGGACCCTGCTTGGATTCTGATTGTTGCATTGATTAGAATTTGGGAATCTCCCTCTACTTCCAATGGATAGAAGTTATGGTGATCCGCCATACAAATTCCTTTCCACATTCCTTCTAACTCCGCCATATTGTTGGTATTTGTACCACTTGATCCATAATAGATGAATGCTACTACTCCCTTTGAATTTCTGATGACACCGCCAAATCCAGATGGACCTGGATTCCCCTTAGCCGCCCCATCAAAGTTGAGTTTGTAGGCAGCTCTTGCAGGGGGGGACCAGTGGGAGGGGGAGATGCATTTGGAAGGGATTTGGTGAGAATCCAATTTAGAGTAGGTGATGTTGAGATTCCAAGTCTGCCAAATGAGAATCTCCTGTGGAGTTGAAGGCCAGTCATTTTCTGACCAAGCTCTAAGAGCTAGCGTTTCTTGGAGATTGAACTTTAGGAGAAGCCAGAGGATATCTGCTGATCTGCTCTTGTTGTTGAAGATTCTATTATTTCTTTCCTTCCATAATGCCCAGTATAAGAAGCCTGGAATGAGATTCCATAATGAGTTAAGGATGGGGCTTTGAAATGGTTCCCGGGGCCAACTTCGCAGAATATTTGCGATGTCCCCTTGCCTTTCTCTCCTTCCATTGTTGCAGTGAGCTACTCTGTTCCATATCTGAGCTGCCAGAGGGCAAGTCTCCATGAGATGAGCAATAGTTTCTTCCTGAGCATTGCAATTGGGGCATCGAGAAGGACCTATAAAGCCTCTTCTTTGGAGATTATCCCAAGTAAGAATACGCCTTTTGCTTAGTAGCCAAAGGAAAACGGATATTTTGGGCCATAGTCTTGGCTGCCATACATGCGTCCATAATTGATCCTTGTCATGAGCATTTTGGTCATAGCGCAGGGTGAAGGCCTCCTTGGTGGTGAAGATACCTCTTGTGGTATGTCCCCATCTCAATTTGTCCTGTAATGAGGAGGGAATAATTTTTCTTTGAAGAAGCTCCTTATCTATGTCATCATATGTTTCCTCTTGCCATTCTGTCTGCCAGGATCGAGCTGGTTTCCAAGTGCGAAAATCTTGATGATCTTGTTGCTGCCAAAATTGGGAGACTTTGGTGGTGTTTGTCTGCTGCATGTACTGCTGCCAATGAGGTTTGTGGAAGAGCGTTGCAAGTTTGGGCATTTGTTGCCATGAGTCTTCCCAAAACCGGGCTGTTGTCCCTGAGTGAATCTCCCAAAAACTGTAAGCCTGAATGAAGGCGCTGTGAATTTTTGCAGAGTTCCATATCATGGAGCCTGTTATGCTTGGACTAATTCTGATGAGCTCGTTCCATTGACTGCCTGGTGCATATTTGGCCTGCCACAGCTTGGCCCAGGGAATGTGCGGCTTTACTAGCCAGCTCCACCACACTTTTGCTCCCATTGTACTATTGCTTTGAAGGGGATCCCTTAATCCTAATCCATCATTTGCTTTTGATTGGCAAACATCTGCCCATTTGACAAGGGCCCATTTTCTATTTATTCCATTCGATCCCCAAAGAAAGCCCCTTTGAAGGTTACGGATGGCTTTGAGTACCCATTTTGGAGCTGCTAGAATAGAAAAAAGATACAGAGGCATTACTTGGAGGACAGACTTTATTAAGATAAGTCTACTAGCTGTGTTCAGCGATCTGTAGGTCCAGGAAGAGAGTCTCGCTTCCAATTTATCTAATAGAGTCCGCCAGGATGCATGCTTGAGAGCCGAAGCCATGAGGGGAGCTCCCAGGTACTTGGATGGCAGAACAGCAATCGTGAAGCCTAGAATCCGAGTAATGTTGTGCTGGGTTGAGGCAGGGGTATTGAAGAAAAACAGTTGAGACTTGGAAGCGTTGATGGAGGTGCCGGAGGCTTCGGAAAACAAAGAGAGGAGGGATTTGAAGGCTTTTGCTTCTTGGGAAGAAGAGTGACCAAAAAGCATCGTATCATCTACAAATTGCTGATGCGACAGAGGGTTGAGACCATGAAGAGCTAATCCTTTTACTGTTTTGGAAGAAATAGCGTGGTGAAGGAGGCGGCTGAGCCCTTCTGCCATGAGAATGAAAATGAATGGAGAGAGAGGGTCTCCTTGCCGGATGCCTCATGAAGAATGGAAGGGGAGGGAGGGAGAGCCATTGAGGAGAACTGAAAAGCATGGAGAGGTTATGAGGTTCATGATCCAGCGGGTCCAAGTGGCACTGAATCCGAAGGCCAACAACATTTGATGAATGTACTCCCAACTGAGTTTATCAAAGGCTTTAGATAGATCAAGCTTCATTATCATGCCCGGTTTTTTGAGAATTTTTAGTGAATGAATTACTTCATTGGATAAAATTATGCCATCCATGATCTGTCGACCCTCGACATACCCTGTTTGTTCCGGGAGAATGAGGAGAGGAAGGAGGGGTTTGAGTCGATTAGCTACAACCTTGGAGATGAGCTTGTAGATGACATTGCAAAGGGCAATGGGCCGGAATTTATCAGGCGTATTAGCTTCTTCGCTTTTAGGTACAAGAGCTATGAATGTGGAGTTCAGGGAGGGAAGGACCCAATGCATGGAGCGGGATTCTTCCACTAGGTCCCAGACTTCTCCTTTGATTAGTTCCCAAAACTCATGGAAGAAGTTAGCAGTAAACCCATCCAGCCCAGGTGCCTTACCATCTTTGAGTTGCGCCATAGCTTCTTCGACCTCCTGCATAGAAACATGTTTCAATAAATTTTGATTTTGGTCTTCAGTTATTAGCTTTGGAATATGCTGAGTTATTGCTCTGATAGCAGCTTCCCGGCTACCTGGTTGCTCTTTGAGTATATCCTGGAAGTGGTCTCTAAACTCCTTTTCCATGTCTTCGTGCTTTTCTATTCGATCCCCTTGATTGTTGTTGATGAATGCAATGTTGTTTTGCATGCGGCGCTGAATGGTGGAGCGATGAAAGAATTTGGTGTTCTTTTCGCCTTCTTTTAGCCATCTGATGCGTGATTTTTGCTTCCATAAGATTTCCTCCTGTAGCCTTCTGGTTTCTAATTCCATCCAAAGGGAGTGCTCTTTGTTAGCTAATTCTTCAGTTCTGCCTTCAGTGATGATGGTTTGCTGTAGCTCACACATGCTCTGCTCTAATTTTTTTTTTCATCCAGAATGTTGCCGAATGTGGATTTGTTCCAAGCTTTGATAGCTTGCTTGAGGTGTTTGAGCTTTTGTTGAAATTGATACATTTTTGCTCCAGTAGGGGGAGTGTAGGATTTCCAGACATTTTGCACCATTTCTTTAAAGTTTGGATTAGTAAACCAAAAGGATTCAAAACGAAAGGGGCGATTGGTTTTTTTACCTGGACTTGTCCATTGGAGCATTATGGGCCAATGATCTGAGCCTCCCTGGTGCAGGATAGAAGCGTGAAGCGCTCCGCCTAAATGGATGGAGTTGTCTGAAACAAGGAAGCGATCTAATCTGGAAGCTATGTGGTGTGGTCCTCTTCTTTTGTTTGTCCAAGTGAATAAACCATTTGAAGTTTGCATATCTATGAGCTGGTGGTTTTGGATAAATTCTTTGAGGCCTGTGCTATCCTCTTCTAGTTTCATCCGACCTCCTTTTTTTTCCGCGAGACTGGTGATGATGTTGAAATCTCCCCCACTTATCCAGAGAGGATGGTTCCTGTTGGCGTTGAGAGATGTAAGTGTATCCAGAACTTCTAATTTGTGTTGCATATCCTGCGGAAAATACGTATTGGTGAGTAGACCATGTATCTCTGTTCCTAGGATGTGAAATGAAGCTTGAATAAAGTTGCGCGAAGCATGAAAGTCCTGAAGGCAGATTGACTGCGGATTCCATACTATAGCTAGTCCTCTTGAGGCTCCTAGTCCATCAACAGAGGTAGATTTACTTCCTGGCCAGGCTTTGCGCAGGATTTTTTCAAGAATGATATTGGTACTCTTAGTTTCTTGAAGAAAAACAACAGAAGGTTTCTCTAATTGTATCATGGTTTTTAGCATTCGGTGTTTGGAGGGGCTATTGAGCCCTCTCATATTCCAGGAGATGAGCTTCATGAGGAACTTTGATGTTTGGGTTTGTAGAACTTTGTCAACTTTGGAAATCTGCCCGATTCCATCAAGATCTCTCCCAGGATGATAGTTCTCTGTAGTTCCGTCTTGCGTCCTCTTTTTTTTGTTTCTTTGAGGATTTTACTTCCATCCCAGAGACTGCCTGGTTGAATACCCAAATATTTGCTTCGTTGTGCTTTCATGAGAACTCCTTCCAATCTATCTATTTCCCAGGGGGGGATGGCGTTGTATTCTTTTTGTTTGCATGCTGCTTCCAGAGTAAGGATATCTAGCCCATCTAGACTCACTGTCTCTGGATCTTCTTCCATGTTGATAGGGGTGTCCTGAGGATCTTCTGGATGACCTTCTAGTAGACTTAAAGCAAGTGCTGCATCTAGATCCATATTGGAGGCCTGAGGATCTGCTGCTGCGTCCTTGAGGTGCTCCTCCGCGGAGGGAGGGGATTTTGAGGATGATGGAGGGGAAGGATCCACCTCTGGGGAAGGTTTAACGGAGGAGGTTGGCTGGCCATGAGTAATCTCAGAGACTTTTGGGGGCTTTAAAGGGGTATCATGAGGGGTAAGGATCTGGAACTGGTTCGAAGTTTCTGGATTGTTAGAGCTGGAGGGGGCAGCTGGATTTTTTTTTGCATGCCTTTTGCGAGCAGTGACTTTGGTGAATCCATCTGAATCTTTAGGAAATGTGTTGGCGGTAGCTTGAGCCTGGGCATTCAAGGGGCATTCCCTAAAGAGATGACCATGCACATGACATTTACGACAACGAAAAGGAATGTGCTCGTAGTCCAAAGGTTGAAGCCATTCAAAATCATCATGGAAGAGACTTACCGAATATGCGAGGGTTTTTTTGAGCTGCATCTGGACGCACATCCGGGCATAAGAGGTGAATCTTCGGTACTTAGTGTCCTCAGCTACTTTGATGAAGGTGCCGATGCTATTACCAATATCCTTTAATGTTTCTTCTTTCCAGTACTCTGTGGGCAGGGAATACAAGCGGATCCAGACTGGTGCATGACTAAGGTCCTCTGTATCTGGGTTGAATCGCAGCTTCCAATCCCGAAGGAAGAGACCTGAGGAGTTGAAGAAATATGGACCCCCTTCAAATACTCTGGTTTTGTCTTCCAGGCAATGAAATATGACTGTGAAGAAGCCCTTAGGACCTATTAACAGAGAGATTTGGCCTTTGGGCTTCCATTTGGAGTCTATCTAGCCGTGTAGAGCCTTCTCTGTTGCCCAGAAACCCAGAAACTTTCCTATCAGTGCGTGATCTTTCAGATATTGTATCTCGCCATTGATGCGATGGCTTGGTAGCTCGACTTTTATGCGTTCTTTCGCCTTTGGAATGCATGTAGATGACGTCGCCTTTGGTTGTGACGCGCTTTGATCTGGGTCCTTTAGATCATCATCGTTCGAAAGGTCCTCTCTGTTCTGGATTGGATCCTTGCTTCTGGTATTTTCAGAGCTAATAAATCGCGCAACTATTTTACCAAATAGCAGGGGAGAGGCGGCTGCTTCCTCATTCGATAGTTTTGACGAAGTAGGTTGGGGAGGAACGGAATCCGTCCCTCCCGCTGGGTACGCCATGGAAGATTAACGACCAGCCAAGTAATGATTACTTTTCCCACAGAGCCGTGCAGGGTTACGTATGCCAGGTTGCAGAGATGCAGGTCTGTACATCTGCAGCGGAGGCAGAGCAGCGGCAGCTAGGGTTCCTTCCTCGCCTTGAGAGATTGTTACTGAAATGATTACTTGTTAAATGATATAAGAAAAGGACCAATTATCTGCATGATTTAAAACAAATCTTTGAACGTTGTAAAAAATATGGAATTTCTTTGAATCCCAAGAAATCATTCTTTGCTCTTAATGAAGGCAAGATCTAAGGATTTATTGTATCCAAAGATGGCATATACATTGATCCAGATAGGATAAAAGAGATTTCTGGTATTCCTTTGTCAAATAACAAGAAATCTATGCAATCATTTTTAGGACAGATAAATTTTGTGAAAAGATTTGTCCCTGATTTTTCTCAGATAGTTTTACCCTTGCAATCTATGATTCAGAAAAATTCAGTTTTCAAATGGGGACATAACGAAAAAGAAGGTTTTGACTCGATCAAACAAGCAATCATTAATGCTCCTGCATTGAATACTCCGAATTTTTCTAGTCATTTTATTTTGTATACTTTGGCCACTGAAACATCTTATGTTTTTGTTTTAACACAAATCAATGATCAGCAAGAAGAAGCACCCATATTTTCTTTAGTTCTAATTTGCAAGGTGTTGAGCCCAACTATTCAAAAGTTGAAAACAAGGTTTCATTGTATTGAAATATATCAAATACTTTAGACCATTTCTCCTAAAAACACACACTAAAGTAATAGTCCCATTCTTTGTAGTGAGACAATTGCTAGTTCAAAGGGAAGTAGGAGAGAAGAGAGCCAACTGGGTAACAACTTTACAAGAATATGATATTGATATTAAACTAGCAAAAATTATTAGAGGGCAAGGTTTCTGTAGGTTATTGGGAGGAGCTCCTAATATTCCAGACCATGAAGATTCAGATAATACCGCACAAGTGTTGAGCCCTGAACTTGCATCTTTCCTACACATTTTCCTAGAATCTTTCCATTCACCTGGACCTCCTAAGCTATCAACATCATTGCATATTAATCATAAAAGAGAATTTAAAGTGGTTTTTAACTATGTCCTTGTGTTTGTTGTTTGAATTAGATTTTTGCTTATGAGCTGCGGAACGCAGCCACTTTCCGCAACTGGTTCAACTTTCCATAGTCGTTTTTGTTAAACTCCAGGTTGGAGGTGTCATCAGGCAAAGTAAGCCACATGGGCAAGTTGGAAATGACCAGGACATGGATCAGGTCCTATTGGTCTAGCCAGATTCATCATGAAAAGACGTGGTCAACGGTGGTCAAGTGGTGGTCAAACAGGGGAGTGCTACGGCAACAGGACTCCATTTTCAAACACGTGAAGATTTTCGTGGCCGTTTCTAGATCTCTGGAGGTACACTGACACCTATAGGCTGACCACGATGTGAATCCAACAATCGTTTTCAATAGATTGCATAATCTCAGAAACCATGATGCTAAATCCATGGACGTTGTCTTTTACGTGTCCTCTGTCAACGTAGTTTCATAGGAAAACAGTTGTGAGTTTCTTGTTATAAATAATGCGTTTCCAAACACATACAGTTAGTCTTTTTGCTTATGTAATTTCACTGTTAAGTTGCTGTGCCGTGACACTAGTCCCACTGTGATAACGCTGTTTTGAGATATAAAAGAAGACTTTGTTTCTACATGATTGCGTGAGCATAATTCTTGATTGATAACTGGTTGGTCGAGGCTGTGCAGAGGGCCCCTGCACACTAAGGTTTTGCTCTTTTATTGCTATATAGTTTTATGTAGTGTTTCTTTAATTCCATTGCATATATTCCACAGTTATTCACTTGTGTATATTTCTTTTGCTATGATATTAACATTTCACTCATGTTCATGATATTACAAGCTTTGTATAGTACTGTTAACGCTGATCAGTGTGTGTGTATGTTTCAGGATAGAAGTAGGCCCGGGCACTTTTACACATTTCCTTTTGGAAAAACTAGTGACATGGAATCAGTCTTTCTGCTGACTTGCTTTTCTTAGTTTTTTTAATTCTAGTTCTGTTTTGTTGATTTCAGTTTAGTTCATTTGCTTTGTTAGACAATTTAGATATCAGATTGCTCAAGTTGTTGATGATTACCTCCGAAAGCCATAGCTTAGACTAACTGGCAAGGGGTCAGACTATGAATTGATGTGATTTGATTTTAGTTTTACTTTTCTGCAATTAGATATTAGATTGCTCAAGTTGTTGATGATTACCTCTGAAAGCCATAGCTTAGACTACCTGGCGAGGGGTCAGACTATGAATTGATGTGATTTGATTTTAGTTTTACTTTTCTGCAATTAGATATCAGATTGCTCAAGTTGTTGATGATTACCTCCGAAAGCCATAGCTTAGACTACCTCGCAAGGGGTCGGACTATGAATTGATGCGGTTTGATTTTAGTTTTAATTTTCTGCAATTAGATATCAGATTGCTCAAGTCGTTGATGGTTACCTCCGAAAGCCATAGCTTAGACTACCTGCGATTTTTGATTTGTTTGCGTGCAGTAGCTTAATTCATTTCTTTATTTGGACAGCAGCAGGGAAAATGGTTTCATGATCCATAGTTCATTTCTTTTTTGACTTAAGTAGCAGCACTAGTTTATTTCTTGTTTGACTTAAGTAGCAACACATCTTCATTTTTGTTCATCATTAGTATGTTCTAAGACCCTCTAAAGCGTTAATATCTGGAAATCACTATAAAGGACAAAATTGCCTTAAAATCTATATCCATACTTGCCTTCTAGAGTTTTCTTTCACATTAGGAGACAAACAAAGATAAAAACCCCCAAAACAAAATTAAAAAATCAAAATGACAAAAGTAATAAATAGGTTATCTTGCACATATAGTGCGCTACACTTCGTCAGCTTACGAATCCCCTATTGATAATTAATGTAGCAATTTAGGACACACTAAATTGACCAAACATTTTGGCGTTGTTTATGGGGAAGTGTAAATAGGTAGCCAATCTCTTACATAAAAAAAGAAAAAGGGAAAATTGATAATTTCTCGAAGTATGCTCTCCTCTTGCACCCAGTGTGATCCGGAGGATCATAAAAGAGATTTATTGGTTCAATAATTTCTTGAGTATGCTCTCTTATTGCACTTGGTATGATCTGGAAGATCAGAAAGAGAATTATTAGCCCGACTTGAAAAGAAAAAAAAATAAAAAAAAGGACATGCATAGAGCAAGAGATTCCAGGGGAAGGTTTATAGCTAGGGCCAACAGTTCGATTTTCACAACTCTAGCTTCTTCAAGGCTTAGACAAGATTCGCCACCATCTACTCCTAGCCTTACGATTCTTGGAATTCAAGGAGCAGCAGCTGAATTAGAGGATTCTCCTACATTATCTACCCAATCTCATCTAGGAGAAGACCCTTTCTTCACTTCTACAAGAGAACATATTGTAATAAAAGAGGTAGAATCACTCGAAGAAGAGAAGGAAGAAACTCTCTCTCGTCCACCCTTGATAGAAGAACCAGAAGACTCCTAGGAAACTATCATGGCGGAGGAAGTAGTAAATGGGTTTTGGGTAGAGGTAGAGGAGGAGGAAATAATGGAGGTAACAATGGTGGAGGTGGAGGTAATAATGAAAGAAATAGGGAAGGAGATAACTCGTTTGGATTCCCTATAGTTGATGAGGAAACTCACACAACGATGAAAACATCTCACCATCTGTCCTCCCCAACTTTTATGGATTGCGAAGTGAGGATCCCGAAACATTTCTGTTTGAGTTGGAAGTCGTGTGCCAAACCTATGGCTATATGGAAGACTCACAAAAACTCAAACTGTTTCCTTCAACATTAAAGGGAGCCACTTTGAAATGGTTCATGGGATTAGTCACCCAATCTATTAGGACTTGGAATGATATGAAACAAACATTTTTGGATGGATACTTGGATTATTGTATGCCCACCAATCACAAGGATGAGGTATTTAAAATGATGAAAAAAGAAGATGAAAACTTGGAGGATTTACTTGAAAGATTTCAATACAATTTAAAGAGAGCAAAAATGAGTAACTTAGATGAGGAAACTATGAAAGCCCTTTTATTGAAAGCCATTAGAGATGAATGGATAGAGAATTTAAACATGATGGGGAAGGGAGACATTTCTCAACTTCCACTTCATGACATAGCAAAACTATGTGTCCATCTCTTGAGGGGAAAATCCAAAACGGGAAAAAGGCTTAGAGATCCTTCTCCTATTAGAGCAAACAAATTTGCAACTGGATCGGTAAGTAGGGTAGATATTGGCAATATGCTTGATGAATTCAAAACTGATATCCTAGGGAGTCTTAGTGAACAACTAGACACCCTTAAAATTCAAAACAAGCAGAAAACAAAAGCTGATGCTTTAGCCATCTTTTTCCCTAAATGTAGGAAGAAACATGCTCTAAGGGAATGCCCCTTGGATGCAAAAGTTGTAGAAACATGTATGATTTGCTCAGAGAATCATGAGACCAAGGATTGTCCTTCATTTCCTGGGCTCAAAGCTGTCTTTCAAGAATATCCAAATTCACTAGAATCTCTTTGTTTTGTTTCAAAAAGACCTTGGCAGGGGCAACAAAATCAAGGGTTTAACAACCCTATGAATTTTCAACCCCCGCCAAATTGGAATTCTTGGCAACAACCTTGGCCCCAACCTCAAAATCCATATCAAT
>APFE031297370.1:0-12087 GCA_000404065.3 Pinus taeda
TTTTTTTTATAAAAATTAGAAATCATGTGTCGGCCCTTATAAATTAGGGTTCTTTGGTTTATTTATATCCAGGCGCATGGCTCCTTCTCTCAATAATCTTTCATTCATTTTCTATCTATCTGATTTGTCTTGATGATGGACCCCCTTTGGGGTTTGAAACGTCGGCAGAATGAACTAGGAACTATTTTAGCCTACCTGTGTGCTTTAAGTTATACTTAACAACATAAATCATTCATATAGGTGCAAGTAGAAATAATCAATATCTTTGCAATTTATATCAAAACATGCCTTGGGGGGCTTGTTGGGGCCTAACCTAGGTTCAGAGTTAAGTTAGCCAAACAAATCCTGGTACTACTGGCCCTTTTGGCAACAGTCTACGGAGTGCAGACTAAGGTCTCACCTGAAGTAGTATGGGAGGGTGCTAGAACAAGGTTTCTGCACCCTGGAGATGTATGATGAGTTCAAATGGTACGTGGTTCGACCATGTGCACACGTCACTATGCGCACTTTCCAGTACCTCACAGCCTGAGATGCTGCCTTCATGCAGCCCTACTTGAAGGCCGAACATTGTTATTACCCGTCTTTACTATTATTCCAATGTTAGTCGATTATTTTAGCCTACTTACGTGCTTTAAGCTATACTTAACAACAGAAATCATTCATATAGGTGTGCACAGTAAATAGACAGTATATTTGCAATTTATATCAAACATGCATTAATTCAAGAACAAATACACAAATTGATATCAAACTTCTCTTTATTAATCCCTTCTTCAGTTATAGACTTGACTCCGCCCTACGCACTCAGCTACAGGGGCTCGCGCACTCAACTGCGAACTACTAGGCCTCTGCACACTCAGTTGTAGAGCCTTCTCCTACTCTACGACCCCAAACACACTTAGTCACTTAGAATCTTTCTTCTTTCTACTACTTCCTTGCTATCTTTTACACTTAGAGCCTCACTCTATTTATACAATCCCATTGTCCGTGGACCATGGGTAAGCCGACATTAAACTAGGGTCGACAACCCTGTGACTCTATCATACATTTCGCGCTCCGCGCCTACAATTCGTGGAGTCTTTACAACAATATCGTGTCAAAACTTGGGCTTTGAGCCCCAAAACATGCCTTGGGGGGATTCCATGCCCAATAGGCCCCCAACACAAACATCGTGACTCGCCCTTGAGTCACTCTGTCGATGCTAAGATCTTCGCACGGAGTCCTTGGCGTACGCAGTGATTTGGGGATCTCTGCCACAACCCCAACACATTCTTGAAAATCCTCAATAGTTAGGGCCTACGCGGCCTCGCCGGTGGTTGCCTCTTCTATTCCTAGACCATCCTTAGTTGATGTCATCGTATCTGAGTTGTAATTTGTCACTCGCAAATTCAGGGGCTTAATCAATGCTCGACTCACAATGCTCACGGCTCTGCTCAATTGCTCAATTCTCAAATGACCAAGTGTTGTTTGTTGGGTAGCCCTTTTTGTTTTATAACACTTTTTAAATTTTAATTCAACCATTGCCCCCCATTCCGGTTCATTAATGCTTTCTTGGCGGCAGATTTTCCCAAATCTTTCTCATAAATCGCGTCTTAAATGCCTACTGCCCGCTCCATTTGGCCTCATGTCGAGCATCCCATCATGAATAGTGACTTAAATGGTCACTTTTTGGCCAACTCACGTGTTGCGTAGCCCCTCGTGCGCAGTCGTGGACCTTGTGACTCTCTGCTTCTGCACACATCTCTAATATTGCACAGCTCTTGGGCAGAATAGTTTATAGTCCCGCGCTCCCTTCCAACTGCCTGGAGCGCTAAGATTTTCCTTCCCCTGGCTAGTCAGGCAATCACACCACCCATGTAGAGCTTCATCTTGTCCTCCATCAGGGTTCTTGGAGAATCCCCACCTTATATTGTTGTGGTCGGGATCGCACATTTCACCATTTGCAACATGCTACCCATTCTAGTGTTTTTGGCAATAACTCTTCCTTTATCTCGTCCTCCAGCTTCTTGACCTTTGTATCCATTAAAGCGCTTTTCTCTCTTACCTGTACCCTTTCTCTTTCAAGTTCGTGGAGTCTAAGGTTTCCCTGTTGGATTTCTTCCTCAAGTCTAATGTGTTCTATCTCTTGCGACTGTGTGATTCCTTCTTTCTAGGCTTCGCGAACCATTGTATCTATGGGTGCTGCCATGTGCAAGCTAGGTTTTTCATGCTCCATAGGAATTACAACATCTGCTTCATACTTCAGCATCAGAAGTGCCCGTGTGGTCAAGGTTTTGCACATGGTCCTATAAGCCCATAGAACCGTTGTTACGCGCAGGTCCCAGTCAATGTGTCTCACCTGGTGGACCATGTTCAGTACTTCGCATACTTTGTCAAATGCTTCTATGCGGATAATCTGTGGCACTCTTGGTCTTATCATACTTCGTCGTTTGTTTCATCGTCTTGCCCACTCCTGCTTGTTGGTCTTATTACCTATCGTGAGGACAGTGCGTTCGTGCAGATTGCGTACCATACGGCCTGTACCCATCTGGAGAGGTGGGCGTGCAAGCTGTTTCGTCCATAATACCTGGATTTCATCCACATTTGAGGCTATCCAAACCACATGCGCATCATTCTTTTGCAGTCGCTCCAGTTCTCAAAACTTCTTTGATGCGTACCCCACCATCTTGCGGGCATAGCGCGTAGTGCCCATTTCAAAGCGTCAAAACGTTACTATTTCAGTACTTCTTTTTCAAATTTGTTCAGGAAATCATCCACCTCATTCAACCCATCATACATAGGCAGATCTCTTGCTTCCTTTGCTACACAGCGTAGTGACCTTATCATCATGTTGCAGCTGGGCATGGTTACCTCGTGTAACCAGTTCCGTCATCGTTCTATTTCCTCGTCCAAATCTGAGGTGCAGGAGCTTTTGCACTCCCACAAAATCCTGCCATCCACTATTAGATTCACCCAATCCTGCTCCCGCATGATTATCTTGTAGATACAGTCTAGATCATCATCGTTGTCGCAGTCGCACACTAGCGTTATGTAACGCGATCCTTTTGCAGGATCTAAAGGTCACTATACGTAGTGACTTTTTCTCAAAAATCATCTCATGCTTCTTTATATTTATCACTCCATTCATGTCAATGGCCCAATCTATTCCTAGTAGCGTGCAATAGGGATTATTGTTATCAACAATCTCTATCACTTCGAAATTTGTAAACGTGCTTGCACCTTCAATATCCACCGTGATTCCCTGCAATCTTCCCATGGGTAGGATCTTTTGTTGGTTCGCCATTTGCAATTGAATAGTAAACCATTGCAACGTGGGCCTGCCCATGTGCTCCCATGTCTGCTTTGGCAGGATGTTCACATCTGATCCTAGATCCAAAATCACTTAAGCCATTTCATATTCCCTGATCTACATGGTCAATCTCATCTCCCTTCCTGTTCGCATTGTGTGCTTCCCGAGCTTCCAGACCACGTGCGGTTCTCCTAGTCCAGCACATCCAATGATGAGTTCTTGCAGTCCCTTCACCGCTTTGCTGTCACACAATAGCTTCATGCATGTCTCCAGGAAGGTAGTGAGCATTAATGGGTCCATCCCCAGTTCTAGTTTGTCTTTACTACCTGAAGTGGAGGCCTCCATGAAGCTCTTCTTATCTTCCATGAATGTCTCCTTAGTGCACTCCAAATCAAATTTTGGTTCCTTTGTTGGAGCCTTGCGAACCCAGGCACTCTCTTCGGGTTGCTTGCCCTTGTCATCTCCTATTGTGATAATGCTTCGGAGCACGATGTTTACATTCGGGTCCTCTTCGCGTGGCTCAGACCTCATCATTTGCAGGTTGTGAGTCATGGAGGTTGGAGTGTTCCTTTATCGCGCAACCTCGCTATTAGTGTGGGGTGGTCCTCCATCTCATGATCAAACTGGATACAATATAAACATGATGCTCTCATCATATTTGTAAAATCGTGGGCATAATTCCCCGTCCCTCCGCAACTGTAACAGATAAGCTGTCCACAACCCCTTCCTGGTCCCATTCCACCTTTACTATGTCTGCACCTCTGAAATCCAGTGCTCGCCATCCCTGCATTTTGATCGAGGGCTCACGTTTTGGTATGAAATCTGTAGGTAAGATTCTGATCCATCATCAATTCATAACTTCTATAGGTACACTCATCATGGCCTACTAACTTGCAAAAATTATAGAACAACTGTTGGGACATCTTTGTATACTTCTGTAATAGATGGAAGTTATCTGTAGCATGCTTCCTTCCTATCTGATAAATCGCACACCATAATGCAGGCACTGTGCTTAGTCTTGCTTGTGCCTCTAGTCTTAATGGCATCGACCCTCCTCCCGCCAGGTAGTTTGTGAAGACTGGACAATGGTCCTTGTCATGTCCCTAAACCTTGCACTTTATGCACCATACCTCCTCGCGCGCTTCTAGGCGAGTTGTCTTGTCTTGCTTCAAACCCTACATCTCAAGACACAAGTTTCTCAAATACGCGTGGATCTGTTGGACTCCCAGGTTGGGATCTTGTGTCAAGGTCTCATGCAGTCACATTGCCATCTCCAAGACCTCGACCTGAGCTAACAACTTCTGTTGTGACAGCGCGTTCCTTAGATGCGGAGTTAGCGGCGCTACAAACCATGTGCAGTGTTGCCCATCCGTCAAGGTCATGTTGGCTTCACGAATCATACACTTCAGTCTCTGATCCAACTCCCAAGAGGTCTCACCTGGAAGCATCGTGATTTCCTTAAATCTGATAATCAATTGTGTCTCTGATTTTGGCCTTCTAAATTCCCTATTTGGCACAACTTGGATATCCACGATCCCTGCATTTGGATTGTCATTGGAATGCTTAATGTACCACATCAGTGTGCAGTCCTGCAAGGTGTTGACCAGTGTTGCTTTCTTTATGTTGTCATCCATGACTCCCTATGCTTCCCATACAGCCTTTACCAGGAACCAAAATTGGTCCAGATCTTTGTTCCCTACTCCTTTGAACACCGACAACTTTATCGCACTCGCCATATTGAACTGTGGTGGTTGTGGACGTGGGGTGGGCAGAGATGGGGGTGAAGATGGTGAAACTGGTGGTGATGTAGGTGGGGGTGTTATGCACAGAATTAATTGCCTTATCAGACTAATTGCACTTCTTGGTGAAACTTTTGCGAGCTCTTCCTCGCTTTCTCATGAAGGCGAAATCAAAGGACTAGTCTATAATTCTTCGCTACCTTCGTTTTTGTAGATCCTCCCGCTTTGCATAGCCCCAAACATCAATTTATTCTCATAACCCTCTTTTCACACAATAGAATTTTAATCTAGGTGTTCAAATATTTAATGTACTTACCTCGCAGTCCTTTGAGGAAGCGTTGTTCCGCCTCGCTATAGCTTACTGAAGTATCTACCGTGAACTCGGTGATAAACCCTCCTATAATTTGATCGAGCCAATGGTCCACAGTGCGTGCAGTCTTATCTTCCGATGCTTCTAGTTTGCACAGCAACTCTGGAGTCCACACAATAGGTTTGTCAAGCCTACACCTTCCTTGACTGTCTGCTAACTTCGCGATCCAACTTGTAGAACTCAGAGGGGAAGGATGCAAAGAAAATTTCATGGATTTCCGTATATAAGTAGCGCTCTAACCACTGTTCCTTTGATACTCATGAATTCCTATTTTCCTATGCCACGAACTCATGAATCTTCCTATCCAACCACTCTTCAATTTCTTTCTTTGTCGGATTCAAGTGACACGACATCATACATCTCTTATGCAAATCCCAGTCCCGACAACGGAACTATTTGTTGGCTTATTGGGGCCTGTCCCAGGTTCAGGTTTGATTTAGCCAAACAAATCCTAGTGCTATTGTCCCTTTCAGCAACATTCCATAGAGCGTGGACTGAGGTCTCACCCGAAGTATTATGGGAGGGTGCTAGAACTAGGTTTTTGCACCTTGGAGATGTCTGATGAGTTCAAGTGTTTCACGTTCAATCTTGCGGACACATCACTACACGCACTTTCCCATACCTCGCAGCCTGCGATGCTGCCTTCGCTCAACCCTACTCGGGGTCAAATGTTGTTATTGCCCAAGTCCTTACTAGTATTCCAATGTTAGTTGATTATTTTAACCTACTTGTGTGCTTTAAGTCATACTTAACAACATAAATCATTCATACAGGTGCGTGCAGTAAATAATCAATATATTTGCAATTTATATCAAACATGCATTAATCCAAGAACAAATACACAAATTGATATCAAACTTCTCTTTACTAATCCCTTCTTCAGTTACAGACTTGACTCCGCCCTGTGCACTCAACTAGAGGGGTCCGCACACTTAGCTACAGACTACTAGTCCTCTACGCACTCAGCTACAGAGCCTTCTCCTACTCTACGACCCAAGACATACTTAGTGACTTAGACTCTTTCTTCTCTCTACTAATTCCTTGCTATCTTTTACACTTAGAGACTCGCTCTATTTATAGAATCCCATGGTTCGTGGACCATGGGTAGGCCGACATTAAACTAGCGCAGACAACTCTGTGAATCTATCATACATTTCACGCTCCGCACCTGCAATTCGTGAAGTCTTTACAACAATATCAGGTCAAAATTTGGGCTTTGAGCCCCAAAAAATGCCTTGGGGGGATTCCATGCCCAACACCTGGTTGTTCCGTTCTGGATCATTTTAAATGCCTCCATGATTGCAGTCACCTGATCTACCACATCTATGTCCCTCAACTCACTGAGTGGTTTTTCACTGATATACTGAATGAATCTCTTGGTTGTCTTAGCATTATTTTCATACTCCTCCTTGGCAGATAGGATAAAGAACTCACAATATTAGACTGCAACCTTTTTCTCTGCCATCATGGTCAAATAATCCAAAATATTCTTCATCTTTGTTATTATCTCATCCTAAATCAGTTGTTTAGCCTATAAGAAGTACATGTTACCTTTCATCTTCTCTTTCGGTTCAACAATTTCTTAGTTTGTTGTCTGTATATTTTTATTGATTAGTTCTGCATTTTTCTTGGTAATTTCCAGTTGTTTCTACTTTTGAGTAAGGAATTGCTTGGCATTGTCTAAATCCATATGTATTTTCTTTAGTTCTCCTTTTGAGAGTTGAAACTCGATGAGGGCCTTAGTGAGTTGCTCTATGGGATTCGAAGGATTCTCTAGCACAAGCATTGCATAAAGATGAAATTCATTTTTTGTTGGAGCTTTGTTACCTATTGCTTAAGGGCCACCACTTCATTATTACAATCTATCACTCCTTGGATAGAATATTTTTTTCTTCCTCCACCTATGCAAGTTATTTGGATTGCACATGTTGACTATTAGGCATTTTCACCTTATGCCTCAGTTCTTGGATCTCAACCTGTGAACTCTGGATAATAGTTTCTACATTAGCTTTATCTTCTGGGTTGACTCTTAGCTTTACAATCATCTCTTTGAAGATCTCATTTTGTAAGTGCAAAGCTCTAGAATTTTCTTTCTCCTACTTTAGTTTTGTTGTAGCCTTCTCTGATAGCTTTTCAGCTTTGTTGATGGTCATGGAATCCCTACATAATTCACTATACATCATCTCTCCCACCTTCCCATGGAAATTGATTTTGTTTGGCAAAGGGATGCTTGTTAGGTCTAGAGATAAATCCACAGTCCTAACTTGTGAGCATGATGGGAGGGACTATGTTGAGGGGTGATGTAGCAAAAATTTCATTTGATTCCTCTCCAGGTCCATAGGAGCCAAGAGTCTAGTCTGATAGGGGACTGAATGTGATGCCAGTTGTTGTTGCATATATTATTTGGCATTCTTGTTTCTTTCCTCTATCACCTTCCCTGTTGTCCAACTAAATTCTAGCATTGTTGAGCTCACAACGAAACTCAGTAGAGCTACTTCTGTAGATGAAGAGGAAGAAGCTTGAAGTGGATCTTATAAGGGCACCTGGAATCTTGGTTTATCTGGCTTTGTCTCAGTCAACATGGTTTCAATCTCCATTTCTATATTAATAGGACAAGAATCAAGATTAGCTTTCCACTCAACTTATGACCTGGGTTCATGATCATAGGTTGAGGTGTTAATAACTTTTCTTCTCTTAGATATGATAAAATAAAGATCATAATGCCAAATATCCCTCATTTTAAAGTTCAATTCTTTCAACATATTTTCAACATACTGAAGAGCTTTCCTGATGTTTACAACAAAGCAACCTATTGGCTTGCCCAACTTAAACATATATCCTTTATTAGCATGAATGAAGTGGATTTGATCCACGTGTAGGATATGACTAATGAATTCTAAGGAAAATATTATCATTCGCATAAAAACAGGTAAATGGTAAAAAGGGAGCTCACACCCATAAACCCGAATTTCTGTGTATTCCACAAGCAAGTACCAATCACCCACCCTAGTTTCCTTACTAATCTGAAGGATTTATTTCTTTTGAGGTAGAATCCTTGGGGGAGAGACATTCTAGATGATTTTGTATGAAGTATCCATATAAGTGGATATTAATTAAGAATATCCCTCATTATTGGGTTTCTGTCTGACAACAACATCCCAATCAAAAATAGAATTTCATTGTCTTTGCGAATCCATGAGGTTGAGACCCAGGTATTCAAATTCATCTACATGGGTATATAGGAACAAATAAAACATTATGGAGTAATATCTGGAAAATGAAGTGACAAAAAAATTACGTAGTTGGAATTTGATGGATTCAGCTAGGAAAGAAGGTATATCGAAAAAATTATTTGGTTGCATCATTATTCTTAGAAATCCTATAGTGGCTTTGGTGAAAATATTGACATCATCCTCCCCAAAAATTTGGGAAATTACAGTAAGGATAGGTTGCACAACCTTTGTAAAGGTGGGTACTGGAAAAGTATCATCAACAGGTAAGGATTGGTGGCTTGGGACCAAAATCATCTGTAAGAAGGCTCGTTGTTCCCCAGCTGGGAGGGAGATATAGTTGTAAAAGAGGGTTATCTCAGTAAATTTTGTTGGTTAAGGAGATATTGGGCATACCATAGCCTTTTTAAGCAACTTGGAGTTATCTCTAGGATTTTTACTCTAGTGGATGATACAAAACAATTTTTTTCCTCGACACAAGATGAGGCAATCCACAAAATGAACTCTGGAAAGTGATAGATAGATGACGTGATTTGGTAGTATAACCTTGATTCCACTACTCTAAAAGGGTCTTCTCCTTTGACATAGTGGTCATACATGTCGAACCAGAGGTTTGACAAGCAGGAGGGGTATACTGGGTTGGAGATTTGTGACTCTATATCCATGACTGGCTCAATGCTGGACGATGGTTTGGCTTCTCGCGCTTTTGGATTTTTGGGGGCCGGTTTCTTCATTTTGAGCATGAGGATAAAATATACTAGTAAAAGGCTTGCGGGTTACCTAGTTGACCGGGTGAGAATCGAAGAATGGCATTGGTGGGAGATCTAGAGTAGTCTGACAGGCGAACAACATTGTAGACTAGTGGAACGGAAGGAGAAATCAACTGCAATAAATATGAATTTGAATTCAAACAGATAAAGAGTTAGGTCTTTATAGGTAGAAGGAAATGGTCATCTCACATCAGGTGAGGTCATGATGGGAGGACACGTGGTGGAAAGTGGTTGGAAGGGTGACAGGTGGACGTTGGGGGGAATACTTTATTGTTAACTCAATGCTCACTTGTCGGAATTGTCGGTGATCAATGCATGGCGAATGTGGTCCCCACCTCTCTTGGACCGATAGATGAGAAGGAGGCGGGATTGAGCTAATATCTCCCATAGTTAATATGGGTTGTAGATCTTCATGCTCACTTTTCAACTCCATGTAGTGGCACAAAAGTATTGATCACGCCGATTCCCCCCCCCCCTGCAATGTCTCCGGGGGTCAGTCGAGCCGCGATGAATGTTGATCCGATCAGACACCTACTCGATGTTGGGTTGTGTTATATTCTTTCCACGTAGTTAACCGGGGGTTTGAAGGGCACCTGTAACCCCACTTTATGGGGTTTGTGGCAGCACACCGGAAAATTTTGGTTTTGGACCCTATATTAGTTTGGGCAAACCCACCTATGGTTTTGTGCATGATTTTCGCACATGTTTTTTGGATGTGATGGTTTTCGGTCCATGGTATTGGACGTGATGGTTTTCGATCCATGGTATTGGATGCTTCGACATGTATAAATATGTATTGTAACATTGAAAGGAACATAATGAAAAATCAATCTGGTAGTCTCAGTTTTGGGATCGAGGAGAAAATCTCTGTGTATATGTGTTTTATGTGTTATGCTCTCGCATTATGTATTTTCTGTGTTTTAGAATTCATATGCAGGTAATTTCTATACTGGGTTAAAACCTACATTTGGTATCGGAGCTATTTTGGCTTCAAGGGGACACCTTTGCTGCTGAGAGGTTTTGCTCGGGCCTGTGGTAGACCTTGTTCAGTGGGAGATCTACGAGATCGATTCTGGTGGTGAAAGAAGATGGCGAACAATGGAAATATAGAAATCGAGAAATTTAATGGTCATAGTTTTGAGTTGTGCAAACTCAAGATGGAGGATTTGTTAGTGGATAAATATCAGTGGATCGTGGTAGATCCAGGTACTAAACCAACGGGAGTGTTTGATGAAGAATGGAAGAAGTTGGATCGGAAGGCAAAGAGCACAATATGGTTGTGTGTCTCAGATTCAGTATTGCTTAATGTATCAAGGGAAGCTACGACGAAGGCTTTGTGGGACAAGTTAGGGACTTTTTACCAATCTAAGTCTCTGGTGAATAAACTATTCCTATGAAAAAAGTTGTATAACCTGAGGATTAAAGATGGAGACTTGGTGACAGAGCATATAAATGCATTTAATACTATGGTAAGTCAATTAGCATCTGTTGATATCAAAATTTCAGATGAAGATAAGTGCATTAGTTTCTTGTGTTCTCTACCAAATTCGTGGGATAGTCTGGTTATTGCAATAGGTAGCAATGCAACTGCCTTGAATTTTGATGAAATAGTCTCATCCTTGCTGAAGGAGGAGATGAGACGAAAAAATATGGAGAGATATAATGGTGATGCCTTCTCTATACGAGGACGGTCCCAGAATAGAAACAAAAATAAGTCATCGAGTGGGAGATCTAAATCTCTAGGAAAACCTATAAAGGTGGTGTGCTGGAAATGTGGAAAGGAAGGGAACTACAAAAGGGACCATAAATCTAAAGCTCCTGACAAAGGAAAGGGATCTGATGAGACTCCTTCTGCAGAGGTGAAAACCACCTCAGATGAAGGTGGGGATGTGTACTTGGCTTCTTCAAGTACACATGTAGATCATGAGGCATGGTTGATTGACTTAGGTGCATCCTTTCACTACACTCCCCATAGAGAGTGGTTCTGCGAGTATGAGAAATATAATGGTGGTGATGTCTTCTTGGGGGATGAAAGGAAGGCTAGAATCATTGGTTGTAGAAAATTAAAGTTGAAGTTGCAAGGTGGAAGGGTTAGAATGCTTCCAGGTGTTCTACATATTCCTGCATTAGCTAGAAATCTGATTTTTGTTAGCAAGTTGGATGATACAGGTGTAAAAACAATGTTCGAGAAGGATAACTGCAAGATGGTTCAGGGAGCACTGGTATTGATGCGGGGAGTTCGGATTGGAACTTTGTACAAGCTGCAAGGTAGCACTATTATTGATGGTTGAAATATTTATGTGGTTCCTAAAAGTGGAGCAGAAAATCTAGTCATCTCTGGAGAGAGGACCATGTTGTGGCATCAAAGGCTTGGACATATTGGAGAGAAGGGCCTTCGAATACTTCATGGTAAAGGTATGGTAGAAGGTAGAGTAATAGCTCTCTGGATTTTGATTTCTGTGAAAATTGTGTATATGGGAAGCAAAATCGAGTGAATTTCCCCTCTGGAAGTAAGAGGGTGAAACAAATGTTAGAGCTTGTGCACAGTGATGTGTTTGGACCTGTGAAGGTTCCATCACTGGGTAAGTCTGTGTACAATGTATCATTTATAGATGACTTCTCAAGGAATACATGGATATATTTCCTTAAGAAGAAATATGAAGTCTTTGACAAGTTTAAAGAATTTAAG
>APFE031297371.1:0-16106 GCA_000404065.3 Pinus taeda
AAGTTGTTCATGGCCATAATAGGTATTCTACATTATATATTATTATTTACAGTTATGAAAATTTATATGCAAAACTAATTCAGAAATTAAAAACATTCTTCAGCTCACTAGGAAAGGATTTATACGTTATAAGCGTACTGTTTGAAAATGAAGCTCGAATCTAGTTGAAATTCATCTAGTATTACTTGTGCTACTTTAGCTACTACCTTTAAGTGAGCTTGTTCATTCAGATCAAGAAGCACAAAAGTCAACACTTGAGCTTTGGTGCTTCGAAGTTACCAGGAATTAAAATTTTGGAATTAGCAAGAATATGTCTGTGTGTGTGTGAAATTTAAAATGAACTAGAATGTTAATAAACATGATAAGAACATGGAATTTTCATTACAGGAACATTGTTAGGCATGGTAAGAATATACGGTGTGAAAACCAAGAGAACCCATTGGTGTGTAGGCTTATGAGAGAGAACTTATTGGCTTTCTTAGGCTTGCGAGAGAGAATAGCTATTAGCAAGTGAGAAAGCTAGTACGTTCTCTCCTACAATATTGAGCATTCGGTTCTTATCATCCCTATCAGCAGCATTGCTCAATTGAGGTTGTGCTAGTTTAAACCTTTTTCACTCAGTTGAGGCTGTGATAGTTTAAACCATTTTTCACTAAAATTTCTCTTCCTGTCAATGGTGTGTAGGAAGATCTCCAGCGTACATGGAGGTTTTCACTGGAAATTTTTTTAGTTTAAGAGTTGAAGCCTCACTAAAGAAATATTTGATTTCAGGAGACTCTTTCCTAATATGAATTTGGAAGTTTTGTGAAAGGTACATGGAGGTTCTCAGCACATAAATTGTTTAGTTTAAGAGAGTAGAAGCCTCACTAAAGATATAAATGATTTTAGAAAACTCATTCCTAAGATATATTTGGAATTTTTGTGAAAGGTAAATCCGGTTTGACAACATTTTGATGAAAAAGTGCAAGCTACAATGTTTCAATTAAAAAATAAATAGATGAATAGAGCTTAAAATGCATTAGAAATCAATTTTATTACTGTTTTAACATCTTGTTTTAATTTTTGAAGAAAATGCATTAGAAATTAAACTTATCACTGCTTGGCCATCCTATTTTAATTTTTAACTTAAAATAGACATGATTATGCTAGAGGGCTATCCTATTTAGATTTTTAACTTCAAATAGACATGTTTATGCAAAAAGACCAAGTTTTATATGGAGTTATAGTAGTGATTTCTTATTTAAAGGATGTAATTAATTCAAATTTCATACATGTCCCTGCTTAAGTTCTGAGTTCTATGGCGAATTATAATAGAGTCACAATATTGTGCCGTATAGTAATTTATCTTTTAAGAATTGCATTCGCAACAACATTCATGAAGACTGCACTTTGATTTCATGAGAGATCAACACTGTCCATTAAGGTAACCATTAAATATTGGTTGTGTTGATTCCTAAAAATGGTAGGATAAGCGCTCAAGATAATAGAATGCTCTAATAGCATCAGCCACTGGGTGCTTCCGAATATGGCTGATTGATGAAAGCATGGGGCATTAATGAAAGATAAGACTTGCATGATCACAATCAGGAAGGCACAATCATGGATATGGCTCAAGGAGAACTATTTTCTTGCTATAAATAAAAATTCACAGTGTAAAAAGGTGGATGAAAGGTGCCTAAATTTTCTTATAAACCTAAAATTGGGGAATTTCACCCTTCTGTAAACTAAGATGTCATTTACAAAAAAATTTATTTTTATATAATAGTATGGTTTGCAGAAATAATGCTTTATTATGTAGAGATTTTATAGGACCGTGTTGCTTTGAAAAAAAATTCTTTTTAATATCAATAATGCTAAACTAGAAAATATTAACATAAATTTATAGAGATTAACGGCCATACATACCCGTAAATTCTCATTTCCAATTCTACCCATTCCCATGTCAAAGAAGGGTAAGCGCTGAGAAATATAGAGGAACATTGCCCCCACGCCCCTGGATACTACGAAGTTGTTGAAGGGCCTGTTGAAATTCTATGGCCACTTATAATAAAGTCACAATATTGTGCCATATAGTAATTTATCTTTTAAGAATTGCATTGGCAACAACATTCGTGAAAACTACACTCTGATTCAATGAGAGATCAACACTGTCCATTAAGGTAACCATTAAATATGGGGTGTGTTGATTCCTAAAAATGGTAGGACAAGCACTCAGGTTCTCTCTTCTCTCCTCAGTCGCCCTCCTTCCCTCTTTGCACTTTCTTTAGGGGCATTTCTTTATATTTTGCTTCTCTATCCCTTTCATCCTCATTCCTGACTCAGATAGTGTTCTAGGAGAGCTTGGTTTCGACTCTTTCTGATTCTAGACTTTCCCAGGTCTCTTTCCCTAGTACCACTGAATTTGGCATCACTATAATTATGATGTTAAGGAAATGGAAGAACACATACTGTCGACCTGAGTTGACACAGTTGCATCCACCGGCCTGCATCCTCATCCTGCATCCACCGCCTTTCTTTGCTCTTACTCTCACTCTCTTTTTCTGCATGCAACTATCTTCCTTCTCTCTTACCTTTTGTTTTACCTCGCTATCCCTACTGCCTTTCATAACACCTACCACCTATCCTCCTAATTTTCTCGCCACCCTTTTCCTTATTCCTACTCCTCAGAATGATGGCCCTCTGTCCCTTCCAGCTCTTACCCTCATTAACTCCCTCATGCCTCCAGATGCTACTACCGTGGGTTCTTCTCTATATTCCTGCCACTTGTTCGCATCTCTTCACCCACTCTTTCGATGGCTCCCATGCCTTCCTCTTTTCCTTCCCTTCGTAACCCCGCCTGTCTTCTTTCAGGGCTTTCTCCCTCCCTACCTTGTCCTTCCACCTGCCCTTTTTGTTTTCCTCTTCCTCCACATCTTGATGTGTTCTCTGTCCTTGCGCTCGAGTTGATGGTCCTTGACATCTCCACTTCCCATCGCCATTGGGCCACCTCCTCTTCTCTGTCACAGCCCGATCAGGGGTTTTGCAATGAAATATTGGTGTTAGAAACGTGCTTTTGTTTGTACTAGAATAAAATTTGGTATGCAATATATTTCTTTTGTAATGTAATATTGTCATTGGCAACGTGCTTGTATTTGTGCTAGAATGAAATATAACCTGCATTGGATTTCTTTTTCAATGCAAGATTGTTGGAAATGTACTTGTGTTTGTGCTATAATGAATTCTATCATGCATTGGATTTTTCCACCCCTTACAATGTTAGGGTTTCCAATGTGTTTGTGTTTGTGCTAGAAGTAAATAAAGCGTATGCTAGATATCTTCCACTCTACAATTTTATTTTTGGCAATGTGATTTTGTTTGTGCTAGAAGAAACTCTAGAATGTGTAATATTTTTTTTACTCTGCAACTTTTTTGAGAGTAATATGCTTCTATTTATGTTACAAGGAAATTTAGCATGTGGTGGATTTCGTTCGCCTTAGAATATTTTTATTCGCAATGTGCTTGTGTTTGTGCTAAAAGGAAATCTAGCATGTGCTAGATTTATTTGACCATGTAATGTTGCTTCTAGCAATATGCTTATGTTTGTAGTAGAAGGAATGATATTGATTGTTAGCTTTCATTTGAGGTGCAATGTTATTGTTCGAAATGGGCTTCTACTTGTGATAGAAGGAAAGCTAACACACATTATATTTCCTTCATAATGCAATGTTGTTATTAGAAATATGTTTCTCATTATGCTAGAAGGAAGGTTAGAATGTGTTAAATTTCCTTCATCTTGAAATGTTATTGTTGAAAATGTGTTTGTATTTGTGATACAAGTAAATATTTCATGCATTAGATTTTGTTCACAATGCAACATTATTGTTGGAAATGTGCTTGTATTTGTGTTAGAAGGAATTATAGAATGCACTAGATTTCTTTGTTCTTGTGCAAAAAGGAAAACTATCAAGATTTCACCCTCACAAAGGTTAGTGCTCTAATATTGTTATTGGTAGTGCATTTGTGATCATGCAAAAAGGATACCTAGTAATTACTAACTTTCTTCTAAACACCATTAAACTTATGCAACCAATGCTCTAGGAGTGACATTGTATCAATAATCACAATGGTTAGAATTATAGCTTTTGATGTGCCCTTTTATTGAATTTGGAACAATTTATGAATATCAATGATAGTGCAAAAGAAGTGTATATAAATATATGTTGTTGTTCGCACTACATTTGTGCTTGCGTTGGAAGGAAAGATAATTGTATAGCTTTCCTTTTCGCACAAACACAATAATCCAATCATAATTATTTGATCCATGGAGAATAATGTGATCTTCGTATAATTTTGAAGTTTATGAATAAATTTATTATTGACGTATACTATATTTTTCTTCTAATGCAATTTCTTTGCTTTTAGAATAAAAATGAAAATTATCTAGTATTTACAGTAGCAAAAATTTTATTTGGAAGAGAACCTCTAGTTTGGCTTTCGATTATCAAGTTCAAGCATCAAACATCCTCACTAAGTGAAATATAAATATAATTTGTCCTTCTCATGGGGATTTTAGACATCTTATGTAGCATCGATCTTGGAATTTCTCATATTTTCCAAAGGACCATGTTTTGGTTCTTTAACTTCTACAAATTTCTTATGATCATTATTCATACACATGCATCAAAACTACAAGTGTCATTTCTAAAGTTAAATAAGAAGTTGGTGGTTTGATATGAGTTGATATTTGTCATTCTATGATACTATCTACACCTCTAATTCCCTGTTCTTCATATATATTTTTTGTGTAATTTGTATATAAAGTAATTTTTAGTAATAGGCACTAAATGGTGGGAAATAATGTTTCATTACATACAATATGACTACCATATTATTTAAATTATTGCATCTATATTACTTTTTCGTAAGTTGTGTGTTTTTGTGAAAATATAAAGTCACACTTTACATGGTTCAACTTGTTAATTACAAATTATGATTTAGTTGTTGTTATAGAATTTATACAAGCTACAATGAAAAATATAATTTTGCCAAAAGGGGACTATGTTTATTTCCTTATTAATGATCAAGTCATTGGGCTAGGAAGGGTCAAATCTATAGAGTCTAGAAATTATTATATCAGAGAAAGGGTTAATGCAGGTTATGTTACAATTTTGATAATTGATGTCACTCAACCACATTTGGTTGATGAGGATGTTAATGAAGAGGACATACATCCATGGAAGATCATAGATTTGAGACATAACATATGTAAATCAAAATATTGAAGTATGTGTTAAATATTATTGATAGTATAATAGGTGTTTTCTTGAGTAAATACTAACCCTATTTACATTTGTTTGTAGGTGCAAATGTTTCTTCTACATTTTCTATTGGAGATAAGGTAGATCTTCTGCAACATGGAGTGAAGGTGTGCGAGGGCTCCATATTCAATGCAGAGCTTGAGCATAAAGTGCATGGAAATATGGTAAAGAAAGCATTCATAGTGGTTAAAATTGATAAGGTGTTAAAAGATGATGCTCGTCTCCCACATCCAACAGTATTTGAGCATACACTAAGGGGTGCATTGGAATCTTATGAGGTTTGGCCAAAATCAGATTTGGAGCCTCACTGTCATGATCATGCCATAAATCTTCCCAAGATAGGGTTAGATTCATATTTACAAAGGTTTCTCTTACAAATGAATGCATGGGAACAAGCATGTGCATTGCCAAAGGTATTCTAGTTAATGTCCGCGAGGATGACATTGTTGAGGGTGAAACACTAGGTGAAATGGAATTTGGTGTTTTTTTGGAAGAGGTAGATGGAAATTGTGGGATATGTAGAATTGGGGATAATTCTATACATTGTTTGGTTATATGGCCAATAAATAAGTTGGTGGACAAAAAAGGTGTGATATTAAGGATCAAGGAAAAGTTCAAGGAGCCACCCAAGAAAATGGTGATATGGGATGTTATAGAGAACACAAATCCCTTAAACAAATGGGATGTGTATCTTTGTAATGAAAAATATAGAAACTCGATTGGTATGCATGTGACAAGGTCGTATAAAAGGATTAAACGAGTTATGGATACAAAAAAATTTGCAAAATGTCAAACAAAAGTAGATGAAGAGAAAGAAATTCGACTTTTGGTAGCAAATGTATGTTGTAGAAAATATTGTCTTCAACATGTGGATAGGAAGGCCATTGCAGGTGCTAGAAGTGGTATGAAAAATAAATAAAAATGGTATTAGGGAATTTGTCTTGAATTCACTCATGTCAAACACAGTCATGTCAAAGGGCCATGGCCTGCCATCTATTGCTAGAAATGTAAAGGACATGAGATTTAATGGGAATATTATTTGTAAGAAAGCATGGTATAAGATACATAAGTTTCCTCAAAGCACATTCTATAACTGCCAACAATATTTCCAACATGGACATATTAAAGCTATTAATGGTAACACCAACACATGCAAAGCACGAGCTCACACAGCAATAGAAATATTACACAAAATTGTAATGGATAATTCAGACTTTTCACCAAACCAAACACATTAAGTTGAAGAAGATGGAACATCTTCTCCTTTAAGATTGCTTCCTTCGATTTACACACAAATTTTTTGTTAAAAGAGATTAATGAGGCTCTTCACAATCTCAATTACCCATCAATATCATAGCAACAATGAGCAAGATCTGGAATCTAAGTTTAGAGATGGTGGCATTTTCAAAAGAACACCAACATTAGTGAATGCAGTGAATGTATTGTGTTGAAGCTCAAAGGAAAGTCATAACTATACAAAAATAGTTTGGAAGAAAAGGCACGAGGTAGGCCGAACGACAATAACAAGATTGTTATGTGTGGAAGATATTACTACTATTCCCATAGAACTATGTCAGAGCGATTCCAAGGAGATTTGAGCATTATGCATGACAAAATGGACAAAACAAAGACTTCATCCCAAGGTTACATATCAAATCAAAATTTATTGTAGGAACAAATTAGGTTTGTCATTGATAGGTAGCTTACAATGGGCATAAGACATGAGGTTTTGGCCATTCTCCCTACCATTTGTACATATGGGATCACAATTTACTATTACATCCCTTGCAAAGTGTTTAAGGGACCTTGAAGACCCACAAATGGATATGTATGGTGGTATACTTTATGAAAGTGGAAGTTAAAGAAGCCCACTTACAAATGCATTACTTAACACCTTTATTTACTCAAAATGTCAAGTGTACAAGGATGATTTTATATCTAATGGAAGATCAAAAAGTCAAAATGTTGATTTTAAACCTCTTCCTCCAAATTTTTTGTTATAATTGGACAATGCAACAAGTGATAATAAGAATCAATATCTTTTCATGTTTCTATCACTTTTAACTACACTTATTGTCTTCATCACTATTGCAATTGGGTTCTTGCATGTGGGGCACACCCATGAAGACATAAATGGAACCTACGGAAGAATGTCTTCCAACCTAAAAAGTAAAGATATTTATTCTTTATTTGAAATCATGGATACATATTGCATAATTGAAGAAAATCGAGTGTTTGCACCTACACTTATTGGCAAGGTATATTACTTCAAAAGTTTCCTTAATGGATACATCAAGGAGGGAAAAATGCACTGATTGGACATCTTAATGTCCAATACTTCCAATTTCTTGTACTCAATGATGTTCCAATACTAAGGTACAAAGAATTAATTAGAGATATTAAGTGGTCAGAACCACTTGAGTTATGGAATATAGATGATGAAGGTCAAACTATAATTCCCATAGGGAAGCCATATTTCTTAGCTTTCAAAAAAAATGATGTCTATTTAAAAGAACTAAAGGAAGGGATAACATCATACATAAAAATGTGGAAAGACACTATTGGGAATGAGGATTCACCAATTGTTACAAAGGAATTGAAAAATAAAGTAGTGTATTAGGAAAGAGTTCTTGATACATTAGATGGAATCTATAATTATCATAGAATAGTAAATGAAAGTGATTCATTTTCCGAGAATTTCTAGCCCAAGACAAGGCACATTGTTGATGTTGATCGTAATACACTCCAAGTAATATCAAGTATTATGGATGGAGATTTTGATAACGTGATAGATGAACGAGTATATGTTGGACCCAAATGCAACAAGCCAAAGCCAACATTCAATATTATGATTGATGTTGATATAGGAAAGATGTTGCTAGTTAGATAAGGAAATGAGGATGCAGGAAAGATGATTTGGATGGAAAAAACCTTCTAATATATATTAACGGATAATGAAAGTGAGAATATTCATGTAAAGGTTGTTTGGTGGAAGCCCATGTTAGGGAAATACAATGGAAATTTTTTAGAGCAGTATTGGGTACCAAATCCCAATGACACAAAACTTGGCTCTATTCCAACTAATACCATAATGTGGGCATGGATGCCAAAGAAAAAACATTGCAAGAAGACCAAGATAAATAAATATGGTGTAGAAGCCATTCTTGATCTACTTGAGCGAATATCTTGAGATTAAGTTTATATCGTTCATCAATGTAATTTTTTTTGAAGGATCTATTAATATACACTCAAACACACTTTTCAATATTTGTTGTATATATATTATTCTCTTCATATTATTTTTGGAGTTCTATATTATTTAATATTTCAATTTAATCATGTCTTGATACAAATTACGTGACAGTGCTATAAAATATTTAAGTTTTCAAAGCTTTATTTGACCAACATGACTTCTCACCATATCAAATATGCATAATCATATTCAATAATGCACTTGAAAACAAATTCTAAAATTGGTCTACTAAAACAATAGTGGAGTACCTAATTAGTATTCTATTTAATATAAACCATTTAAACAGTTAATGAATAAATGCTAGACACCCGTAATAATGTTTGAAGTGAGTTTTCCTTAACATTCTTTATTATAATTGAAATAAATCAAATTTGCTATTTTGTTGCACTCTAATTTATAAAAAAAAAAAATTTATCATTGAACAACACAACTAGAATTATAAAATATTTCCTCTTATAGTTTTGGAAGTGGTGCCAACATTGTACTAGTATAATAAATTTGTACTCAACATAGGAAAAGTAGTTAGTGTCAATTTAAAATGGTCAATAATAGTAAGAAAAACAATATTAATATATTGTTAAATAACTTTATAGGTAAGATTTTCTTTACAAAATCTATTATTCATGAGTCAAATTTCATACATAAATATAAATATAAATATTAATGATAATATAAATAATATAAGGAATCTAAGTTTTAGATTAATGTTAATATGTTCTTTTCAATATAATATCTTTAAACACTACACGAATAAAAACTAAACATTTGTAATAAATAGTTTAGTCAAGTTTCTCTCTTTCCTCTTATATTTGAAAATTATCAAATTGCACTACTTTGTTACTATTCTAATTCATGATTGATTTTGATCATTAAAATGATTAGTAATTGTTCTACAACCAAGTATGTAGGGATGTGTAAGTTTGTTTGTCTATCTGTGCTCCTTTAAAATAAAAATTATGTTTTAAATAGAAAAATAAAAAAAATGAATATGTTGTAAAGTAATTAAAAGTAAAAAAATGTGTGAACCAGATGTTTAAATCTTATACTTTTCAAAAATATTTCACCCTATAGATTCAAATAAACTATTTGAAAGATCTATGTTAAACTAAATTTATGTCAATATCTACTTCATATATTATATATATATATCTATATTATATATATATGGTTAACATTTTTATTTTTTCTTTATATATAGTCTATTTAGCATTCAAGAATACAGTTTGAACAATGAAATATCACATTGTATTTTGCACTCTAAAAATGTTTGCACGTGAAGAAATTTGATCCCTACATCCGTACTTAAGATGGATCTATGATGGCATATATTGGACACATTACTATGACCATTTGTCATTAAATAACTTTATACTTAATATATGTCTTGCATATTAATCTATTATTCATTAAGTAAGCCTCAATCAACTTAGTTTTTAACATAAAAGTACGAATAATAAATAAAAATAAATTATGCTACTACTCGCATTCAACATTTAATTTGATCCTAAAAAAGATATTTTCTCCTCAACTCTAAAATGGTGCAAATTTCCTACAATAGTATGAAATGATGATGGTGATAATGATGATTATCATCCACTAAGACCAAATATGGTATATAAGAAGGCAAAAAGATATTACCCAAAATTATTTCGAATTTTATTGTTATGCTCAAAAAGCATTAAAAGAAGTGTTTCAAGCTCATCATAATTATATTTAGTTAAAAGATCAAGAAGGTTGGTAGCGTCACAAATATTTGGAAATTTAAATCCAATATGAGTATAAACTCGATGATCTATGAGATTTTTTAAATCTTCAATGATATTACTAGTGTTGCAAAGGTGATAGACTTTTAAATTGTGCCAACATTGTCTTAGTAATAATTGTAACTTAACACATACATGATATTTACTATATCGGATTATAATTAAATGGGTTAATAATAGTAAAGTACACATCATTCTTTTCATAAAATAGCTTTAACAAACTTATATTTTAATACAAACCAAAAAATATTAAAATAGATAATGTAAGGAATCCAAGATTAAGACGTGAAAGATTTTCTTTTGCAAGTTTATATGAATTTGTTTAATAAAGTTTATCATGATAATTTTTTCACAAAAAATGATGACTATCTACATTAAAATTAGTGAACTAAGTGAATTTCTAATTCCCCATTTTGAAAAAATTTAATCTAGTTAAAGTTACATATTCTAGATCCACTGAATACTTCCAAATTTAATGAAACATGTGTTACATAATTACCATTAGATTCAAAATAAATTGAAATAACTTCAAATCATACCTCACTGGTGGCGCATCAACAAGGTACGCTTGAAATTATTGTTCGCTTCCTATCACAACAAGTCAAACTAGCATCTTTGACCAAATCATCATGTATAAACATATCACATCAGGTTAGCTCAAAACACAACCATCATAGATAAAAATCATAAATCACATGTAACCATCATAACCCAAGATCGTAGATCACATGTAATCATCATACACTAGAATCATAAACCACGTGCATAGTAAAAATGAAATGAAATATTAATACTTATCCTTTAATAAATCCTTAGCTTCTAAATTTGTCCTTATTCTGTACACACACCAGATGGGTTTCTACACCCAAGACAAACCCAAACCATGTGCACATACACATAGTGTGAATCACACACATACAACCGCACATGACATACAACACCATGAAATACATGAACATACACCTAACATACCACACATACACCTACACCCAACATATAACACAACACAATACATACTTCTACATCTTGTGTACACCACCACATAATACATATACATACATATAGTACAACACAACGAATACACATGTCACAATACCATAACTACACAATGCACATACATAGTACCACGTGTACACAAAATAACACAACACAACACAACACAACATGTACGACATGCACATAATACCACATGTACATGTACACTATACCACCTATGCATAGCACCACCTGCACAATGTGTACATAACATCACATCTACATGATACCACCTTCATAATGTGTACACAACACCACATGAACACCATACCACCTATACAACATGTACATAATGCCAGATGTACACAACAACACATGCATGACACATACGCGACACCACATGTACACAACACCATAAGCATGACATGTACACAACATCACCTGCACACAACACCATATGTGCAACATGTACATGACACCACATGCTCACAACACCACTTGTACAATCATGCATAGAACACCATATGTACATAGTACCACTTGTACAACATGCATACAACACCATATGTACATAGCATTGGATATAAAACACGTACATAGCACCCTATGTACACACCACTACATATCCAACATATGCACAGCACCATATGCACACAACACCACATATCCATCATGCACTTAGTACAATATGTACATAGCACTGCATATCCGACATGTACAGAGCACCATCTATACCCAACACTGCATATGCAATATTTACACAACACCATATGTACCACCCTGTAAATAACATTGCATAAACAACATCTACACACACTATGTATAAAACACATCACATATTCACAACATCATAGATGCAACATGTACAACATATACAATATATGCACAACAATAGTACCACACATCAAAAACCACACTGTCTCTACCAAGCGACCTTTCTTTCAGTTTCTCTCTGCCATCCATGCTTATCCTAGCATCCCAGTTACCACACTGCTTTTCATTTAGCTGATGTATCCCTCGGTATAGCCTATTCACAGCATACACATAATATAATCACATAATATCAACCCACAACCACATGATACTGACCTCGTATATTTTTCATGACTACTCCTCCACTTGATTTGTCATAAACCATGAACCTCTTCATGTGGTTCACCTACGTAAGCAATCATTCCTCCACAAGAATGTTTCCTAATGACCCTATTAGACAACAACATACATACATACATATATATACATATCAATATTAGAATTAATAATCATGCCATGTCAAACATGAAATACATACATCCATACATGTATACACATATATACATCAGTATAATCATGATCATGACATAATTACTAGATATGATAAGGTCAAGGTTAAGAGAACTCCCTTTATCTATGCACACCATGCGCAAGATTGAGAACAATTGTTCCCAACATAGCCAAGGAATTTGACGCCTCACATATTTACTTCACCTTTCCTGTTACCTTTCTTATGAGTGTCCTATCATCATCCATTTACACTTATGGACCCAACCAATCCAACAAGTTGTCATACTATTTCCTTCAAATTCTCTTATACATGCACCGAGATTCATCCAGGTCTTATCTTACCTATGAGGTAGCACACAACTCTACCCAAGCTCCATTAACTTTCCTCTTTCCCAAGAAATTCCCAAGACTCTCAAAATAATAAAGGCAAGATGAAGAAGAAAACAAGAAGAAAACCATGGAAAATTAACAAATATACAACACCACAAACAAAGTGGTATGGCCATAAACAAGACACAAACAAAACCAAAATCAAGCACAAAAAATCACCAAAAGACCAAAAACACAAGACAGACAACAACCGCTTTAACACCCCTAAATAAACCTATAATTGTTTTGTTACCGCAAATGACATGGAAAAAATTGTGGGGAAAGGTAAAGGACAAAGATGGATAGTAAAATATAAATGTTATTTTATTTCTTTGAATAAATAATATAAGCTATGACTAGCCATAAACTTACGAAAAAAGTGCTAAAACAGAGTTTCATTTACCAGACAGTTAGAAGACAATTATTGCTCTCCTAAGAGATAAATAGTCTTAGTTGGGACAAGGGAGCCAAGAGGGTGAGAGGGAAGAAAACCCAAGGCAACATTCGAGACTTGGTACTAGTGAAAGGAGGTCCAAGAGAGGAGTAGAAGCTTCAAGCTTCAAAACTAGAAACAAGATGTTGTTGAAGGTTGGTAGAATGTTGCCATTTAGGGTATCCTTGTGCTAGTGGGTGGCTAGTGGGATCCTTAAGACAAGTTGTAAGTTTGATTTCTTGGGCTGGACGGGCAAGGTCTTGATGCCTTGAACAGACCTCAGTGGTCTCTGTCAAATAACTGTTATGGGAAGATATTGACTAGAGGGGAGAATGGACATGATAGATATTCTAAAAGGTTTGGTGGACCACTCCCTTTCCTGGTGACTTGTGGTTGGTGAGACAGTAAGAAAAATGAGTATTAATTTTTAACTATGATGATTAATTCCATATGAAAAGATTGCTTGGTTGTGTTATTATATTTTTAAACTTGCGTATGGATGTAGGTTACCATCTATTTGTATTAAATTATTTAGCTAGTGGAATTAATAAATTTTAGTTTAAACCAATTAACTAATGGCCCAAAGATAGTAAACTAACTACCATTTGATGTTGTTTGAAAATTGTATCATTATTAGGAAGTTGACACAAAAATGGAAAAGGTATTAGCGTTAACATTCAAAATATTTAATTATGAGGTATGAACTAGGGTTAGTTCTAGATAACAAGTAGGAATGCTTTATGGAATAGTACCTCCTCTATATAGTTAGTGCCATATGTTTCCAATGGTGTATGATGGGTCTCAAGGGAAACGAGTTCTACTAGTAATTAGAACTAAAATAACATTGGGCCATGACATTTTTAGATAATGAGGAGGAAATTAACAAAAGAACTGAGAATTAATGGGAAACAAACCCTTCTTTGAAACTGGACAATTTATTATTTGTTTACGAAACAGAATAATACAGTTGATTGTAATCCAAAAACATAGGGATAACCACCATATTTTAGAACCTAGAAAAGTAAATGAAGGAAAGTATGGAACTTAGCCATTATTTTAGTAAAATGTATATATAGAGAGTGAACATAGGCTAGGATTCTGTGTTTAAATAAATTATTGCGAAACTAAATATAAGCACAGAAAACAACAAAATATTCACGGCATAAACATAATCTGGATGGATCACACAAGATCATATAAAAAAATGGAAAAAATCCTATTGTAACAAAATGATGAATTAACCTGTGTAAGATAACAACTGTAGATGAACATGTGTACATGACAATAATCTAAGTTAACGATCATTATTATAGATCATATATGAATTAACAGGAGCACATAGTGCTGTTGGAAATGAAATAATCTCCAAATAAAATTAAGGATAATAGACGATAATGCCCTCCTAGCACAAATAATACATATTTCTATATAATTGTAACCTAGCACTCGAAACAAAATGTCGTAAGAGTAGTAATAGTATTAACATCATAATCTTCAACACTGATAATCGTAATATTACTAGACCAGTAGAACCCCTTTAACAAAGTGAAAATAGAACTGTTAAATTATACCCGGAGGCATGGTGGAACCAAAACATACAGCCAAATAGTCAAAAGGCACTATAACTCATATTGGGTATTAAAGTTACATAAAATAAATATAGCGCCAATATTGCAGTAGAAACTAAATTAACCCCTACCATGATTAAACCTTAAATAGGGCCTTGTAATTCCTCTAGCTCAAACTTCATTCCAACATAGCGTTGGAAACCTCAACTTGCAAAGAGCCAGAAAACATAACCATAAAACTCACAAAACTATTTAACTGACATGAAGATTTAGAACCTGGTAGTGCAAATCTTGACAAAGTAAGGACCCAAAGTCCAACTCCAGGTGAGATTGAAGGAACACATGGAGTTTTTCCAAGAGAATCCGAAGGGTCTACAATTTAGATCACCAAATGATAAGCCCAAAATAAACAAAACCTAATGGAAAAAAAACTAAAGCAAGGAAAATTAAACTGTCTACTGAGTTAGGAAACCAAACTCAAAAGTCTTGAAAGTCTACAATAAACATTGGAAAACACTTGAGCATGACTGGGTCTGCCTATCGAGATTGTTGATGACCTCCACCAGAATAATGAAGAAAATCCTTTGTAGATGATGCGAACAAGGGTTTGTACAGAAGTGCACTAGAACTCAAAAGGCCAGGTGGAGATTAACCCATACACTAAGGTCACTGGAAGGCATCGCTGAGTTTGATGAACCAAGAGGTAAGACAAATATTAAACCTTGAATGGAAAATACAATCTCAGTTTAGTTAAAACTCACACCAGTAGAATAAGGGAGTGACATTTACCTAAGAGAGAGGGAATAAAACTATGACATGCAATGAGAGACTTGGAATTTGGTGAAGTCTCGACATGCATAGTGAAGGAGCCGAGCTCTAGCAAACAACAAATAGAGGCAAAAAATGCTAAGAAATGGAACAGATAATGGGTACAGACCCCCAAAATCCTCAAAATTCTCTCCATCATCTAATGTTGCACCCATTCCAATAAGCCATGATCTGGTGCAAAGTGGGAAAGGCAACCCCAACCCGGTGGCTTAATCAAATTGTAATCCTATAATATATAAGATTTGTACTTAGATATTTCTATGTCATTATTCAGATCACTATATTTACAAAGTTTGAAAGTCTGAGCACAGTACAAATAAATGAGGTAAAGTTGAAATCGTATTTCATCTGTTACGG
>APFE031297371.1:22491-56130 GCA_000404065.3 Pinus taeda
CTATACTCACTTTAAATGGATGAGATAATGCACAAAAGTGTGCATACTTGGTAAGTATGTCAACTACCACCATGATAATACTCTTTCCTTCAGACTTGGGTAAACTTGTGATAAACTCCATTGAACCCTCCTCCCAATGTTGGCTTGGAATGGATAAAGGTTATAATAGTCCTGGGGTCTTAATTGTTTCAACTTTATTTTGTTGGCAAACCAGACATTTCACCACAAACTTTTGAATATCCAATTTAAGGCCATCCCAAAAAAAAATCCTTCTTAACCCTATGGTAGGTTATTAGAAATCCTAAGTGCCCTTCTAAGGGAAAGGTGTGTAATTCCCTAAGAAACTTTTGTTTGAGTTGGGAATTATTACATAGGTATAATCGATCCCTGTACCATAATGACTCATTTTTCCAGCTAAATGTATCAGATGTACTGGGATCTTGTTGTATCTTTTCAATGAGTGCACACACTTCCTCGTCATTCTTCCATTCATCCCTTGCTTCATTTATTGAATCTAGTTGGCTAATAGAAAAGGCATAAAGAAATGCTTCCACATCCTCATCCTTTCTTGAGAGTGCATCTGCCACAACATTTTGCTTCCCTTTTTTGTAGATTAATTCAAATTCATAACCCAACATATTTGTGACCCATTTTTGCTGTTCTTTTGAAGATAATCTTTGTTCTAAAAAGTATTTAAGACTATCATGATCTGTTTTTACATTGAAGTGTCTTCCCATTAGGTAGGGTCGCCATTTCTTAAGTGCATGTAGTATTGCCAACATTTCCTTCTCATGAATAGCTTTAAATGCTTTCCTTTGATTGGACGAATTTTGAAAGAAATGGGTCTTTCTTATTGCATTAAAACAACACCAATTCCATTTCCTAAGGCATCACATTCCACAATAAAGGTTTTTGTGAAGTCCAGTGTAGCTAAGACTCATGCTTGGCACATTGCCTCTTTAAGATATTCAAAGGCCTTCGTTGCTTCTCGAGTCCATGAAAATGCAACTTTCTTCAACAATGTTGTTAGAGGTGCTGCCATTCCCCCATAATTCTTAACAAACTTGGGTTTCCATGTAGCCTTTTAATTGTTTCCATAAATGCAGTAGAAACTGTACTCGCTTTAAATGGATGAGATAATGCACAAAAGTGTACATACTTGGTAAGTCTGTTAACTACCACCATGATAACACTCTTTCCTTCGAACTTGGGTAAAACTGCAATAAACTCCATTGAAACCTCCTCCCAATGTTGGCTTGGAATGGATAAAGTTTGTAATAGTCCCAGGGTACTAATTGTTTCAACTTTATTTTGTTAGGAAACCAAACACTTTGCCACAAACGTTTGAATATTTGATTTAAGGCCATCCCAAAAAAAAATCCTTCTTAACCATATGGTAGGTTTTTAGAAATCCTGAGTACCCTCCTAAGGGAGAGGTGTGCAATTCCATAAGAATTTGTTTGAGTTGGGAATTCTTACATAGGTATAACCAATTCTTGTACCATAACGAATCATTTTTCTAGTTAAATGTATAAGATGTACTGGGATCTTGTTGTATCTTTTGAATGAGTGCCCACACTTCCTCGTCATTCTTCCATTCATCCCTTGCTTCGTTTATCCATTTTGGTTGGATAATAGAAATGGTGCAAAGAAATGCTTCCACATCCTCATCATTTCTTAAGAGTGCATCTGCCACAACATTTTGCTTCCCTTTTTTGTAGATGACTTCCAAGTCATAACCCAACATCTTTCTGACCCATTTTTTCTGCTCTTCTGAAGATAATATTTGTTCTAAAAAGTATTTAAGACTATCAGGATCTGTTTTTACCTTGAAGTGTCTTCCCATTAGGTAGGGTTGCCATTCTTAAGTGCATGTAGTATTGCCAACATTTCCTTCTCATAAATAGCTTTGTGTAAATACTTTCCTTTGATTGGACAACTTTCAAAAGAAATGGGTCTTTCTTCTTGCATTAAAACAACACCAATTCCATTTCCTGAGGCATCCCATTCCACAATAAAGGTTTTTGTGAAGTCCAATGTAGCTAAGGCTGGTGCTTGGCATATTGCCTCTTTAAAATGTTTAAAGGCCTTTGTTGCTTCTGGAGTGCATGAAAATGCATCTTTATTCAATAATGTTGTTAGAGGTGCTACTATTCTCCCATAATTCTTAAAAAACTTATGATAATACCCCGTTAACCCAGG
Source organism: Pinus taeda (assembly GCA_000404065.3). Classification (NCBI taxonomy): domain Eukaryota; kingdom Viridiplantae; phylum Streptophyta; class Pinopsida; order Pinales; family Pinaceae; genus Pinus; species Pinus taeda. The sequence continues at coordinate 24,694 of APFE031297371.1, forward strand.
AAATCCTCATAGATTATTTATGGATGTGGGAATTTTCCATTCCTTAATGGTTTCAATTTTGCTAGGGTCTACCTTAACACCTTCATGAGATACAATATGACCCAGAGATTCCACCTCTTGTACTCCAAAGAAACATTTGGATATTTTAGCATATAATTTTTTCTCTTCCAATAGTTTGAGCAGCATGTCAACATGTTGGACATGATTCTTCCAAGACTTGCTGTAGATTAGTATATCATCAAAAAATACTAACACAAATTTTCTAAAAAAGGGTTTGAAAATGGAATTCATCAAAGCTAAAAATGTAGAATTTGCATTAGTAAGGCCAAAAGGCATGACCAAAAATTCATAATGACCCTCATGAGTTCTAAATGCTTTTCTTGGAATGTCTTCAGTCTTCATTTTGATTTGATGATATCCTAAACGAAGATCCAACTTGGTGAAGTAAATTGATCCATGCAGTTCATCCAATAATTCATTAATGTCAGGAATGGGAAATTTATCTTTAATAGTGAGCTTGTTGAGCTCCCTATAATCTGGACATATGCGCCATGATTCATCCTTCTTGTGAACCAATACTATTGGAGCAGAGAAAGAACTTTGACTAGGTTAAATTATACCAGCCTCTAGCATTTCTGCAACCATACGTTCAATTTCACGCTTTTGGACATATGGATATCTATAAGGCTTGATGTTTGGAGGAACACTTCCTAAAATCAAGTTAATAGCATGATCATGATCACGAATATGTGGGAGGCCTTTGGGAGTCTCAAATACCTTGGAATGATTGTCCAAGACTTTTTGAAAATCTGGAGAAATGGATGATTTCGATGTGGGAACCTCTAGTGAACATAATTGTGCAATTATGCCTTGTTGTTCTTTCTTTAGAAGCTTTGTCATTCTATTAGAGCTTATTATCTTTCCCAGTTTCCCTGCGATACCCCTTAATTGAAATTCCTTTCCTTCTTAAGATAATTTCATGAAAATTTCTTGAAACTTAAAATTTATTGTACCCAAGGATTGTAGCCATTGGACTCCTAGTACAACATCAACACCACCCACTGGAATGGAAAGAATTGGGCTATTTAATACATATTCTCCCATGGATGGCTTGATATTATGATTCTTTCCTAAGAAATTTATGGTTCCTCCACTTGTAACCATCACTTGACACTCTGGTGCTACATATAGGAAGCAATTCAATTCCTTGGCTATCTTACAATGAATAAAATATGGGTACTTCCCGAGTCAATCAACACTATTATATTTTTATTCTTGATATGCCCTTCTATCTTGATAGTTTGAGGAGTGGTAATTCCAGCCAATGCATTACAAGATATGGTTAGATTCATTTCTTCTTTTTCTAGGGCTTTTTCCTGGTGTATATCCTATATAGGAAGCAATTCAATTCCTTGGATTCTTACAATGAATAATATGGGTACTTCCCGAATCAATCAACACTATTATCTTTTTCTTCTTGATATGCCCTTCTATCTTGATAGTTTGAGGAGTGGTAATTCCAGCCAATGCATTACAAGATATGGTTAGATTCATTTCTTCTTTTTCTAGGGCTTTTTCCTGGTGTATATCCTCTTCTTTTTACATTTCTTGTTCCTTTTCTTCCTCCTCCTCACAATCTATGTAAAATAATTTTTTCTCGGCACACTTATGACCTTTAGTGTATTTGCTATCACAACTATAACAAAGCCTTTTTGCTCTTCTCTTTTTCTGATTGTTGTGGTGTCAACCTTGTAGGTTGTGGATGGCTAGGGGTAGCAACACTTCCATCTTTCTAATTGTCAGTGGTAGGCTTCCTTGTTGCCATAATTTTTCTCTCCATTTTTCTTTCCAACCTGAATGCCTTCTCTAACGAATCTTGCTCCCAAAGGTGAACCTCATGTTGGATGTTATCTTTTAAAGTCTCTATGAACACATCAATCCTATGCTCCTCTGGAATATCTTTTACCCTTATATTCAATTTTTGGAAGTCCTCAATGTGCTCCATGATTGAACCCTTTTGTTTGAGATTTATCAATTAGCTAAAAAAACTGTTTCTTTTTGTATCCTCATAATGTTCTATCATTTCATTAGTAAAAATAGCCCAAGTGAAAATTTGTTTATGAGAGCAAAGCCATCCATACCATACAAACTAATTTGGTTCCAAATATAAAGTTGCAATGCATATCTTTTGTGTGTTTTGCACATTATGGAGATCGAAATATTTCTCCATCTATAGTATCCATGTTCTAGGATCCTTGCTGTCAAAGTTCCTCATATTGATCTTTGGAACAAGGTGGTGGTTCCTCGATCCAACATTAGAGTCTATGAAATCATGATTAACATTTATTTTGTTCTCATCATGAGTTTCCTTTACTACCCTTTCACCATTATCAAGCATTTCTTATAGAAAATTTGTCAAATCTGTCTTCAAATCTTCCATGCCTATCTTTAAATCATCCATCTTAGCTTCCACACCATGGATCTTAGCTTCCATGCCATCCATATTAGCTTCCACACCATCCATCTTAGCTTCCATGTCATTCATATTAGATTCTACACCTTTTATCTTAGATTCTACACCTTTCTTTAAACCATCCATCTTAGCTTCTACATCTTTCTTTAAACCATCCATCTTAGCTTCTGTTACTTTTTGTGTCAGTGAAATTTGTTGTGCTTGGCCTCATAATTTTGATATATCATGTTGCATTTCTTCATCCTCTTCATGAGTCATGCTAGAGCTTTTAGGTTGCTTACTAGGTGTTTCCATTTTCCTTTTTTAGGGCATAAATTACTAATAATAATGTTTCACTATGACTTTTAATTCCTTGAAACTAATTTTTCAAACCAAGCTTATGCAAAAGTTTTAAAAAAACTACACACCTTTTTTCACTTTGTAGGAGCTCCATATTGAATTTGGTGTATCTCTAATTTTGGATCTGCAAGATCTGAAATTTCTTCTTGTGGTAAGCCTCTGAGGGTTATTTCTATCCCCACAAGTTTGATCACGATTGGATTCTCCAATGAAGATTTATGCCAAATCTCCCATGATGGCCTGAATATAGACTAGTTCAGTAGAGCTAACTTCTACGACATGCCACGGGTCACTGTTTCAACCTTATGTTCTGAAAATGATATCCAAAATACTACAGTTTGTCCTCTTTTTGTAACTTCTTACGAAAATTCAATCTACTACTCAGAGAGAAAGTTATGATGATTTTCCCAAGGTCACCTATTTGGAATGTAATTCGGGGTTCTGCAAAAACCCTAATTTCCTCAGATTATATCTCCAAAAATATAGTGAGACAAGATCTGAAATTTGGGCTGAAGATTTAGACCGATTCCATCTCAAATGGAAATTTTTTTTAGCTTCTGAAACTTTCTAGCGAAAACCTTATAGGGAAAATGCCACGATGACTTGTTTGGAGCAGAGAAACCCTAGAATCCAAAGCTCTGATACCAAATGTTATGAAACCAACTCACAAAAAGATAGAAAATATAGATCAATTCCTTAGAAATAAGCCTCTTCAAGGGGGCAATCTCCTTTATATTACACAAATGAACAATTCTTAGATGATTCAAATGGCAAAACCTCATTTCGATATATAGGAGTCTAAGGGGTCACAATATAGCCAAAGGAAACCTAACAATAATAATATAAAGGCACAAAAATAACAATAGTGGGATTCTATGGGGCACAATAATAACAATATGGGGATAATAGGAGCACAACAATAACAATAAGGGATACAAAGACAATAGTAATGGGGGAATCACTAGTATTATAGGGACCCAACAGAGAAGAATACCATTTAAAAAAAAATGAATTATTGAATCTTGATTTTTGCATGAAATGATCAATAAGTGACATGAATGTAATGATGTCCAGTTACATAAAGGACAAGATAATATTTACTACTGAAGCAATAAGTTGAAGTACTAGCCCTAGAATTTGGTAGTATTGGTTGACTGCAACTTGAAAAGTATGATGATGCTAAAGAAATAGGCCATTGGTTGTAGGCTATCAGGGAGATAAGGTAAGAAATATTTCATTGTTATGATGAAAAGTAAGGACACAATAAGAAGGGATGATAGGGTAACCAACTACCCCTAGGTTAGAGTGGAACCATTGTATATTAATAATCCATCACAGTTTATATAAGCAACCAATCAGAATAATTGGTGGTGAGAGAGATGGATGTGATCCTATTCATAAGAAAGTAACCATATTATAATCAGAGGGAAAGTTTGAAACAATCAATATGTATATGAGTACAAAAGGGAGAAGTTACATGACTCTATACAAAAGCAAAACATTGTGAACCTATATTGTTGATCTGCAATATTGGATGACAAGGGGCCTAATTTATCCATTTAAGAAATTCATCATGACAACTAATGAAAATTGAAAAATCAGAGGATTTTTTAAATTGTAATTGAAATCATAACCAACTTCGCCTCGTAAATTCAAGCATCAACCTATTTAAAAGAAACATGTCAACTAATGGGCATATTGGACCATATGAAGATTGTAGGCATTTGTTTTATTATTGAATCAACAATAACCAACCTAGTTGTAAAGTAGGTGGGAAGGATATTTGGAGAACTAGTTGTTAGATAGGTTGGAAGGATATTTATTTAGAAAATATGGCAACCTACATGCATACAATTTAACAATGGCCCTACACTATAAAAATAAGAGCTTGCAGAAAGGAAAGTTGAGCAACCTATTAATACACTACTGGTGCACTATGGAGTCAAATAAAGTCAGAAGGACATGCATTACCCATGATACTTGGCCATGAATCAACATTCATATGGTAACTGGCATTGGTGGAAATATCACTCATCCCAATTGATTCCCGAGCCTAAAATCGTCATTTGACATCACGTTGGATGCCCGAGTAGAATCTGCCCCATCTAGACTCAGTAAATAAGTATAAAATGTGGGGGCTATACAATAACATGTGATGGACTGACAGTCGATGCCTTCAATTGGAAAAAACTGGTAATTCATTGGGAGTGTTGTACTATTGTGGGAAAATATGTGCACTAAATTCACATTAAATGGTAAGAAGTAATAATATATTTCATACAACAAGCGGCCACTAAATCCTACATCAAATTATCCAAATAAACAAGCTCATGCTATTGATATTTGCGTAGGCTATTTGTTATCCTTTGTGAAGGGTTTTCCAACACTTTTCCTAATTAAAATTGCTCAAAAGCTGGTAGGAATTTACAAGAAATACAAGTGAGTTGTGAACATTCCACAATTTGAGGCCCCAATTATTCATGATGTTGAATTCATATATGTATTTAGAAACCTAAAAGTTCAAATAAGAAAGGTGTAGTTTTGGCCAAAAATATTTTCACTAGATTCTTGCCCAAAAATCGAAAAAATATAATATTTAGAGAACCCCCCAAAAAATAGTTGTTATAGCATGTTGAATCTTGGAAATTGAAATATATGGTACAAGAAAATAAAAATGAAAAAATAAATGAGAAATGACAATGAGATGAGAAACAAAGTTTGGAGGCTTCACACTCAAGAAATAAGGAGAGAAAAAAAATCAAGAAGAATATGAAAAACATAAAACAAAGCATTCATCACCAACAATTATTATTTAAATAGGATAAATTGTAATGATCATATTTATCCATAGTGGATTAGTGAAGGGAATAAGTATAATATTTCAATTGCTATTACATTGAAAATAAATCCAAAAAATTAGCCAATCAATGACGCTAGAAAACAGGAAAGTACTTATAAGAAAACAAGTTTTGTAGTACTAACAATTGCCTGTATTTTTGCAATTATAGACATATAACAAAAGCTACTTCTAACAAATCCTATGAAAAATGCAAATAAAACTAATAATTTATATTTTGAAACTCATTTTCTACAATGGTTGTCAAGCTTGAGCCAATTCCAAATCCATTTCTTTGGTCAGTAGGTTGTGTGGTGTTATAAAGCACGTCTTCAACATTGTCTTGTAATGACTTAGTGGAAGCTCATTATATCAATCATCCTATGAACCACCATAATCCCACATCCTAGTGGGTTATGTTTGATACTCTAGTTGTTGTTGAGATAACATGTGTATGTTAGAATGTACAAGCATTAGATCTTGTGCCTTTCGTCTACCTAGTCGTTTCTTCTTTCTTGAATGTATAAGAACATATTCACTCCAATTTCTTTCACATGTTGATGAACTTGTCACCTAGTGTAAATAAATTTTAATAATGTATCTTTGAGAACCTGAAGGAAAAAATCCAAATTGGAAAAAAATGTTTTTTGGTATCGTAGAGGAATCCAACAACCCGCTTGACACGTAACTACTAGTAAACCATTGGGAGTTTATGACCTATCCTCCTATATGTAAACCAAGTCAAAATAAGGGGGATTTGAACCTTAAATATCTCAGTTTTCATAGATTTCACATTATTTCGATCACCAATTGAGCCTTGGCCCTGGGAACAAAATGGAAATATATAGATATATATATATATATATATTAGAATATATATATATATATATATATATATATATATATATAATATAATATATATTAATATATATATATATAGATATATATTAGTTACTGGAGCATCCTTGTGAATGCAAACGAATATCCAACTAATGCAGAAAGGGAGTTCTTGTGCCATATTACATCCATAAATGTACAAGTCTAAGATGGTCATTTTTATATTCACAATCTTCATATATAAACTGATACTCACATCTCAAGTACTTTCCCAACTTAAGCCATAAAGTAGTGTGAACATTATGATCATAACACCTAATTATAAAGGTTTTCCAAGTTTACATCACCTCCCTATTTGAATAAGGTTTCTTTTGAAACCATTTAGGGTTGAGTAGAAATGAAATTGAATGAAGAGGGTTATGAACAATTTTCACCTTGTAACACTAAGATCCCACACCACCTTTCTAGTGTCCCTATCAGTCCTAGAATTTTTATATTTCATTATTTCATGAAGTTTCTCTCCCATTTGATCCATACACTCAAATAATTCCCCTAAGAAAGGATTATAACAATCAAATATGCGAAGTGTGAAAATATTAGGTGTTATTAGGGTAATAATATCCTCCACTTTCCCCCAAAAATATTTTGAAGAAGTACCAATAATAATGTCCTCAACTCAAGGACCATTTCCAATATGAGAAGCTTTCCACCTCTTTCAATATAGTGATACCACCATACCCATAAGAGATTGATGCACTTTGATGAGACATTGTAGCATAAGGAATGCAAATGCAAATCTAGTCTTGACAATTCAGAGATGTTGGAGATTGACATATTTCCTATAAATTGCTACAAATGCTACATGATTAGTAATAAACAAATATAACATATTTGCCTTAGTTATAGTGTTGTCAACCCATGTAATGTTATTAATATCTTTAAGGAGCAAGTTGATGCAGTGCATAGAACAATGAGTCTAAAGAATTGTTGGGTATTTATCCTCAACCAAACCCTCAAACAACGCTTTAGACAACATTTTCTCTTCCAATTTGATATATTTCCTATTTGAAAATACTCATAAGATATAGACCATATTTTTTTTTCCTTGTAGTATCATGGAATTTTAAGAATTAACTCCTTTTGAGCTAGCAAACAAAATATTAACAAGCGGTTGATGGTTTCTATTTGTCTAACCATCTAAAACAATGGATACCCTAGGCTCTTTCCAATTGTCTTTAATATCACAAAGTCTAGTTTCAATTCGATTCCTTTCTTTAGAAAACATTGTTTTCCTCATCTTTTCGAAAATTACAGGTTTGTAACCTTTAGGGGTAGTGTTAACTAGCTCTCTGCCATCTCCTTCCAATAAGGAGGTCTCCAAACATTCAAAGATATGCAATTTTCAAAAAGAAAAATGCAAAAAATATGCATCAAAATTTCTTCTCCCTTTTACATACCATTGGTTTTCAAGGTGTTGTTATGAAACCAACTCACAAACAGATAGAAAAGATAGATGAATGACTTAAAAAGTAGCCTCTTCGAGGGGGCAACCTCCTCTAAATTACATAAATGAACAATTCTTGGATGGTACAAATGACAAGACCTCTGTTCTATATATAGGAGTCTAAGGCGTCGCAATACAATCAGAGCCTACATAACCGTAATATTGTAGGGGCACAACAATAACAATAGTGGGCTTCTATGGGGCATAATAATAACAACATGGGGACTATATGGGCACAATAATACAATAAGGGGGGTTGCACTAATAACAATAAGGGGTTACACTAGTAGTATAGGGACCTAACATGACCCTCTCCCTAAAATAATTTTGTCCTCATCACTTGAGTAGTTCTAGATACTTCTGTATAATTTCTCATCCTCCCATGTGGAATCTTTAATGGGTACTTGATGAGATACTCTAAAATTGATCGATTCCCTAGCTATCGATTTCTTATTGTTGTGAATACTTCTAGTTCCAATATGATTTTTACTTCCTCGTCAATTTCTAATAATACTTTTTGAACTGGAACCTTCTCACCTATAAGCTTCTTTAAGCATGAAACATGGAAAACTAGGTGCACTCGAGAAGATGTAGGAAGCTCCAATTTGTATGCCATAGTAGCAATCTATTGTAACACCTTGTATAGACCATAGCACTTTGGTGATAATTTATTATCCTTCTTAGCTTGCTTGAGGGAAATTTGTTTGTATGGTTGTAGCCATAGAAATACACAGTCACCTACATCAAAACTTCTTTCGCTGCGATGCTGATTTGCTTGTTGTTTCATTCTATTCTGCACCAAAGTGAGGTTATCCTTTAAGAGTTTGAGAACTTGTTTTTGATGCTCGATGTGATCTTCCATTGCTTTAAGCTTATAATTTTATTTTAAAGATGTTGTTATGGACAATGGATGATATCCATAAAGTGCCATAAATGGGTAATTTTTACTGCAGTATGGAAGGAAGTGTTATACCACCATTGAAGAATAGGCACCCAGTTGACCCATTGTGTCTATTTAACAGATACAAAGCAACGGAGATATCCTTCCAAACATTTGTTCACTATCTCAGTTTTCCCATCATGTCCAAATATTTCACCTCTTGTACTCCAAAGAAATATTTGGAGATTTTGGCATATAATTGTTTCTCCTCCAATAGTTTGAGAACCTTGTCAACATTTTGAACATGATCATTCCAAGGCTTTTTGTAGATTAGTATATCATCAAAAAACACGAACACAAATTTTCTAAGGAAGGGTTTTAAAATGGAATTCATCAAACCTTGAAATGTATAAGGTGAATTGGTAAGGAAAAAAGGCATGATAAAAAATTCATAATAACCCTTGTGAGTTATAAATGTTGTTTTTGGAATGTCTTTAGTCTTCATTCTGATTTGATGATATCCTGAACAAAGATCCAACTTGGTGAAGTAAATTTCTCCATGTAATTCATCCAATAATTCATCAATGGTAGTAATGAGAAATTTATCTTTAATAGTAAGCTTGTTGAGCTCCCTATAATCCAAACACATGTGCCATGATCCATCCTTCTTTTGTACCAATACCATTGGAGCAGAGAAAGAACTTTGACTAGGTTGAATTATATTGACCTTTAGCATTTTTGCAACAATACGTTCAATTTCACTCTTTTGGGCATATGGATATATGTAAGGCTTGATGCTTGGGGGAACACTTCCTAGAATTAGATGAATAACATCATCGTAATCATGAATAGGTGGGAGGCCTTTGGGAGTCTTAAATACCTTGGAATGATTGTCCAGAACATTTTGTAGATATGGAGAAATAGATGATTTTGATGTGGGAACCTCTAGTGAATATAATTGTGCAATTATGCCACATTTTTCTTTCTTTATAAGCTTTTTCATACTGTTAGAGATGATTATACTAGTTCCCCTTCGATACCCCTTAATTCAACTTCCTTTCCTTCCCAAAAAAAATTCAAGAAAAGTTCCTAAAAATTAAAATCTATCGTACCCAAAGATTTTAGCCATTGGACTCCTAGTACAACATCTACACCACCCATTGGAATGGAAGGCATTTGACTATTCAATACATATTATCCCATGGATATCTTGATATTATGGCACTCCCCACAACAATTTATTGTTCCTCCATTTACAACCATTACTTGACACTCTGGTGCTAGATATAGGAAGCAATTTAATTCCTTGTCTATCTTACAATGAATAAAATTATACGTACTACTCGAATCAATCAACACTAATAGATTTTTCTTCTTGATATTCCCTTCTATCTTGAGAGTTTGAGGAGTGGTAAATCTTTCCAATGCATTGCAAGATATGGTCAGGTTCATTTCTTCTTTCTCTGGGATTGGTTCCTGGTGTATATCATGTTCTTTTGATGTTTCTTGTTCCTTTTCTTGCTCCTCTTCGCTATGTATGTAAACTAATTTCTTCTCAACACACTTATGAACTTTAGTGCATTTTCTATCACAATTGTAACAAATCCCTTTTGCTCTTCTTTCTTCCAATTGTTGTGGTTTCAACCTTGTAGGTGGTGAAAGGCTAGCAGAAACAAGACTTCCATCTTTATAGTTCTAAGTGGTAGGCTTCCTTGTTGGCATAATTTTGATTTCCCTTTTTCTTGCCAAACTAAATCCTTTCTCCAATGAATCAAGTTCCCAAAGGCGAACCTTAGTTGGATGTTATTCTTTAAAGTCCCTATGAACACATCAATCCTATGCTCCTTTGGAATGTCTTTTACCCTTATATTCAATTTTTGGAAGTTCTTAATGTGCCCCATCATTGAAGCCTTTTGTTTGAGATTTATCAATTGGCTTAAAATGGTGTTTCTTTTTGTATCCTCATAATGTACTATCATTTGTTACATAAAAATTTCCCAAGTGACAAAGTTTTTATTAAATCAAAGCCATTGATACCATAAAAATTGTTTTGTTTCCAAATATAAAGTTGCAATGCGTACCATTTGTGTGTTTTGCACATTATTGAGATAGAAATATTGCTCCATTTGTAGTATCCTCATATCGATTTTTGGAACATGGTGGGTCTTCAATCCAACTCTAGAGTATATGGAGTCATGATTAACATTTCTTTTGTTCTCATCATGAGTTTCCTTTACTACCCTTTCGCCATTAGTAAGCATTTCTTGTAGAAGCATTGTCAAATCTGTCTTCAAATATTTTATGTTGCCTTTAAGTTTTTCTTCTATACCATCCATCTTATCTTCCACGCCCTTTGAATTTCTTCAAACTAATTTTTCAACCTGTTATATATCTTTAATTTCAGATCTCCAAGGTCTGAAATGATGCCTTGTCGTAGCCCTCTCAGTCCTCTTTCTAACCCCGCAAGTCTGATCAAGATTGGATTCTCTAAGGGAGAGTTGTGCTAAATCTCCATGATGACCAGATTATAAACTCGTCCAATAGAGTGAACTTGTATGATGTGCCACATGTTACTGTTTCAACCTTAGGAGATGAAACCAATATACAGAAAACTCTAGACATCCTCTTTTTGTAACTTTTTACGAAATTTCATTCTGATGCTCAGAGAGAAGGTTGCGATGATTTCCCTAGGTCACCTGTTTTGGATGTAATTCAGGAGCCTACAAAAACCCTAAATGTCTTGGACCATATCTCCGAAAATATAGTGAAACAAGATCTGAAATTTGGGTCCGAGATTCATCGCAATTCCGAATTAAAAATGTTTTAATTTCAAAGTCTAAACCTTCGTAGAAAAAATATTACAACGAAAATTCCACGATGGCCTATTTGCAATGGAATTCTGGAGCTTGCAAAAATCCTAAGCTCTACAGATCAAATCTTCGAAAACATAGTGAAAGAGAATCTAAAATTTGGACCCAAGTTTAAGAATGATTTCGGCTCAAATGGGTTTTTCTTTAGCTTCTGAAACTTCGCAAAGAAAAATTTATATTGAAAATTCCATGATGACCTGTTTGGAGTAGCGATACCCTAGAATCCAAAGTTCTGATAGCAAATGTTATGAAACCAGCTCACAAATAGATAGAAAAGTTAGATGAACTACCTAAAAATCGACCTCTTTGAGGGGGAAACCTCCTTTACATTACAAAAATGAACAATTCTTGGATGATACAAATGACAAGAGCTCCTTTTTATATATAGGAGTCTAATGGGTCCCAATACAATCATAACCTACAAAACAATAATATTGTACGGTCACAACAATAACAATAGTGGGCTTCTATGGGGAATAATAATAACAACATGGGGACTACATGGTCACAATAATACAATAAAGGGGTTGCACTAATAAAAATAAGGGGTTACACTAGTAGTATAGGGACCTAACAATGACAAACACAAGGATGTTGAGGACAAGGTTATGAACCACAAACTATCAATCTAATGGGATTGTTGTTGGTTTGAACTAAACCTTCAACGACAAGTCTCAACATTTCAAACTTATTATATTTCTTTTGTCTAGGCACTTTCTCTATTTTAGGTACACTCGAACATAAACATATTTGTTTCTTTTTCCTTAGCCCAAGTAAATGCCATCAAATTCTTCCTACATGCCCTGGTTTTTGGCTCTTACAATATGGGAAAATCCAAACCTTTGAATAAGTTGCCCTCTTTTCTTCCTCCACTATAATATTGTGTGTATTTCAATGCCACCCATAATCTTGCTTCAAAACCATTTTTTGCTTCATGGTAATTTATTTTTTATTTTTTTTTGGAATTGATGTGGATATTTTTTGTTTAGATATTTTTTTTGGTGGTACACTCGAGTCGAAAAAAATTCTTCTATTGTAATGGGGAAAGAGTGGAAGAAATGATGAATAATGCTCTTCCACAACCAAAGTTAATCTACAATCCAGGTAAAAAAGTAGTTGTTTATTAATAATTTAATACCATTTTATTCTATTTGAAGAAACAAAAATATTTTACATCTCATATGAATGTGGGCAAATATAAAGAATGAGACTTAATGAAATGACGAAAAAGATAAATATTTATTACATAAATATAATTGATTCTTTTCTCGAATGATAGAAACTCAAGACAATAACTTGCAAATTGAAATTGAAATTTAGATTATTTTTGGGTAAATTTATGGTAAGAATATGAATTTATGATGCTTCATGCAAATGACCGGATAATAGAAAATCTTAATTACCGAAATTTCTTAGGCTTATAATCTAATTGAGAGGCCTAATCATTTAGATTTAAAAGCTCATTTTCTAGAATGATTGTTCAGCTTGAGTAATTTTAGTTACGTAAAATATTAACTCTTCCCAAAACCTATCAAAGATATTATTTTGTTCATTCCTAAAGTGTCAACGAACGTTTTCAATCCATAACATATCCCACTCCATAACAGGTAGTGCCCTTTAATAAATAATGCTTGTGATGTGTTTCAAAGACAATACAATTATTTTGTTTTGCTTGTTGAATTTATTTTTTTCTCTTGATTAAGTGAAATCTACTTAACACACTACTACAGAAAGGGCATTTTAAGACATTTTTTTAAGGTAAAAGAAATATCTTGTCTTAAAAAGTTACCTTTTTATTTTAGTTATTTCACATTATAATTTAACATCATTGTAAGGATCGGGTCGACATTTCGAACCAAATAATGTGGTTCATCCTCAGAACAAGGTGAGAAACCACATGATTTGAGAGAATAAATAGCAGGGATGCATCATGGTTTAGGGTAAGCCGTTCAAAACTAGTTGTTGGTAAAATAAAATTATTGAGGAATATATGAAAAGATGTTTATTAAATTAGAAAATAACTGCTATGTAATAATTAATTACTTAATATCGAATATGTAAATTATTTATCAATTTCAATAATAATATAATCTAATAATAACTAATTTATATAATATTATTACTTAGGGTTGATTTATTCAAGGTGAAGTTAGGTAGAAAGACTAGCCGTTATCTTTATAATAAATTGGTTAATAATAATATTAAAAATAATAATTAATATATTAATCAATAAAAATAATAATATTATCTAAAGCATAATTTATATATTGATAGTTAGGTTTAACCTTTTCAATGGAAATAAGGTAGAAAACTGGCCATTAATAATATATTAGTTAAATAATATTATTAAAAATAATTTTATTTAATAAATATTTGTTTGAGAAATCCATTGTTAGGTTAGGAATTAGTTCATAATAATATTAAAACTAATTTATTTAACAAGTCAAAATAATAATATTATCTCTGAATAATTTATATATATAATATTATTAGTTAGAGGGTAGGGTGAATTAGGTAGAAAAAACTAGTTGTTATCAATGATATAGTAAATATTATAAAAAATGAATAATTTATATAGTCGTTATGTAATAAATTAATTAATAATTTTTATAATACCATGACCTAAAATAATTATACAAGATTCTATTAGCTGGGGGTGACATGTAATAAAAGAATATTTAGTTCAAACTTTATTTCTAGGAATGTTTCAAGGTAAATTTTTATGAGTCCATCAAAGGATAGAGGATAATTTATCCTCCTTAAAGAGGAGGAAATACAAGATAGGGTAAAGGTAATACCATCAACAAGATGAAAGCAAAAAAATTTAGGGTAGAAAACAACTGAAGATAGAAAAAGATAAGGGTGAGGAAAGGGCAGTGGAGTTATGAAGTGAGAGATGGAATCCAGCTTTTACTTAATTTCCAGCCATCATCCCTATTGAGGTTTCTGGCATGCCTCTCAATCTCAATCGCTTCCCTTAGCTTCTTGTGGTGGAAATGATCAATCTTAGCAATAAACTCGGATTCTTCAATGTAGACATGGCGTTTTAATTTCTCAGCATGTTTTGCAAGAGCCGAGGTGAGGGAGCGATTGTCTATGATGTCAGTGGCATGTTCACTGATCCTATGCTTAATAGATCTTCATGTTTCTCCAATGTAGGGGATACCACAAGAGCAGGGAAAGAGGTAGACCCCTTTTGAGTCCTTAGGGTCAATAGGGTCCATAAGTGTAAATGGTGTTGCCTTATAGTAGTGAGTCCTTTGGGACAATACTAAATGTACACAACACCCGCTACACACAACACCACATGTACAACCTGTACACAACACCACATGCACACAACACCATATGTACATAGTACCACTTGTACAACATGCAAAAAACATCATATGTACATAGCACTACATATACGACATGTACATAACATTATATGTACACAACACTACATATTCAACATGTGGACATCACCATATACACACAACACCACATATCCATCATGTGCACAGTACGATATGTACACAGTACTACATATACAACATTACAGATCACCTTAAGTATAATCGATGAATATACAACGTGCATAACATATACACAACAATAGCACTACACATCCAAGACCACACTGCTTCTACCAAGCAACCTTGCTTCCAGTGTTTCTTGGTCATCCATGCTTATCCTAGCATGTCGCAGATCACATTGTTTTCATTCCACTGATGTATCTCTCAGCATTAGCATGTCCATAACATAAGCATAGACTTAGTATAATCACATAATATCAATTCATATCCACATGATACTAAACTTACAAATCTAGCAAGCTACTCTTCCCACTTTATTCCTCATGAACTAGCAATAGCTTCATGCCATTCACCTACATAAGTGATCATTCCTCCATAAGAATGATCCCTGATGACTATCGTAGACAATAGCATGCACACACACACACACACAGATATACATCAACATAAAATAATCATGATCTTGTCAGAAAATGACATACATACATACATATACATATAAACATTAGAATAAAAACAATCATGATCCATGATGACCCTGTCATACATTGCATACATACATACATTTATACATATATAGATATCAACATGATCATGGTCACAACGTAATTACCAAACACCATAAGATCAAGGTTAAGAGAACTCCCTTTATCTATCCATAACATGCGCAACATTGAGAATAATGATTCCCAACATAACCAAGTCATCTGACACCTCAAATCTATTTATGTTACCTTTCTTGATTACTTTTCTCATGACTATCATGTCATCATCCATTTACACCAATGGACCTGACCAATCCAATTGGTTGTCATACTCTTCCCTTCAATCACCCTTATACATGGATCAACTTCATTTGAGTCTTACATTTCTTGATGGATTTCATTCAACTCTCCCTAACCTCCACTAAATTTATTCTTTCCCAATGAATTCCAAAGCCTCAAAACTTAAAAGGAAAGCACAAGAAACAAACAAGAAGAAAACCTTGAAAGAAATAACAAAATGACTCCGTAAACAAAGTGGTATGGCCATATGCTATGCATAAACATAGCTGCAAATCAAGTGCAAAAAAAGGACATAAAATAGAAATCACAAGACTCTCAACATATGCCATGACTCAATCCCCATGGTTTTCAATGCTTCCAAAGGAAAGATGAACCTGGGCCTTCTTCAAAATTTCATGGCAGTCTCTTGCCATGCAATCCCATACATCATACTGCCATAAACACATAACTGTCAGAGCATAAATAAACATAACAATACATCGGTTACCTTACTTTGTTGTGCCAAACACGTTTTTTGCAAGTGAACACATCCAAGCCATCTCTCAAGAGAATCCAATCCTTTGGTAGATCCAGCTATAACTAGAAACAAGTTGATGTACCTTACAAATGCATCTTCATAACTATACACATATCTGCATAATGCCATAAAAAATCAAGGTTAAGAAGGCCTCCTGTATGAAAAACACTCATTCATTTGGAATAAGGGTTTCCAAACATAGCGAAAGGAATTCTTTCCCAATTCCTTTTTTTTTACCATGTACCTTGCTACAATTGAGTCGTACTATATGCTATCACTTCACCTAGTTGTTAAGTATATATAAGAAAATAATTCATAACCTTTTCATGCTAATACCAAGCATATTTCCCTAAAACTATTCACACATGTTAGATGCATGTTTCACAGATCAAGGCATCATATCTAAAAATTTGAAATCAACATTTACCAAGTCTAATAGCCATGCCATAATCAACTAACAATCATAAGACTATAGAAAAGCCTGTAGATTCACACGCTCATGCAATGTAATAAAGCACAGGACAATAATCTACTTCTACTTTCAATCAATGGAAGTCAACAGATTGACGAAAACAATATGAGCAAGAAGAAGATAGATCAATGGCACATAACACAATATGTATTTAGGGAAAACCACTACTCAAAACCTCACTTTTCGTATTTCATATATCAGAAATATGAGTGAAGATACAACGCTTGTTCTCACTAGAACAATTCCGCATAAGTATGCTCAACTCTCTCAGCTCACTAGCTAGCTCTTGGCCAAAACTTAGCCAATTCTGCAACTATGCAAGCCTCTAATCTATTGCACAATTCCTAGGATGAATAGATTGTATTTAAATGGAATTCATGCTTCCAAAACTGTGCAATCCAAATATAATATCAATCTCTGATGCATGAATGATATTTACACTCCAGTAAATAATACCATTGATAGTACATTATCCCTGCACTCTAGTCTCAATTGGGTCATTCTCAGAATCGACATGCTTGAGTTTCTCATGAGGGAATCTTGAATTAACTGTAGTATCACTAGTGGATGCAATAGTGCACCAACTGACTGTTAGTCCTCTATTAGTTCCTCAAACAGTTTGGAACTAATTTAATTAAACTTAACTATGTAAATTGAGCGATCTAATTTCCAACTCAATTTAAACTCATACTAGACCCCTAAAATTTAGGGAGAACACATACATGACTATGGAAAGACTTCCAACTCAATATTCCTATGATAATTAAGTTAATTAAGCTTAATTTACTATTTACAAATTGTTATGAGAATAGAATTCAATTTTAATTCTTAGTTTAATTCAAGGACAAATTAAACTAGAATTTCTTGTTCCCATTTCTGAACACTCCCTATCAATAGGAAAGGGATTATCAACTACCCCGATCATGTATTTCTGAAACTCGAATTTGCATATTGACATTCCCTTTGTCAAGAGGTTAACATCTTGCTCCTCAGTGGGAATGTAATCTAACAACATAATCTACCTCAATGCACAATCTTTGAGATGATGATATCATATATTGATATGCTTGTACCGATCATGAGAAATGGATTTTTAGAGAGTTTGATACAACTCTGATTATTGTAGTAAATCGTAGTTGGATCCATCTACTAACCAAAAAAACCAACCAATATCTTCCTCATCTATATGGTCTCACATGCTACCTCACTTGCAGCAATGTACTCTGCCTTTGTTGAACTGTGCAACCGATATTTGTTTCTTGCGATACCAAGAAATTTCCATTGAGCCAATACAAAAGATCCCTCCTGATGTGCTCGTCCAGTTGGATGGACTCCTCGCCCATTCTGCATCGGCGAAGATTTGAAGCTTCACTCTCTCCATCCATTTGTACCATAATCCATACTAAGAAGTACCCCTGAGGTATCTCAACACATGTTTTTTCACCTTCCAATATAGCTTGGTAGGCCTAACCGTCACTTCAATAAGTTGGTTAACTACATAACACATATCTGGTCATGTGTTCACTAAGTACATTAGTGAACCCATAAGTTTCCTTTAAACAATAGCTTCTAGTACTTCCCCTACAGTAGCATTCTCCTCCCTCCAGTTACCTGCTAGTGGAGTCTCTATGGGTTTGCTTCTCTCCATGTGGAAACTCCTGAGTATCTCATTGACATACTTGCCTTGAGACACAAACAACTCCCCCTCTCCCTGCCATACCTACATGCCAAGAAAGTAATGCATGAACCCCATGTCCTTCATCTCAAACTCTTTTGCATGGTCTTCTGTGCAAGACTTGATCAACTGATCATCACCTGTCAGTATGAGATCATCAACATAAAGTACAATGATCAACAATTTACCTTTGACCACTATGTGGTACAGGTTCACATCCACTTCACTCTTCATGAAGCCTAACCTAGTGAAGTAGCTATCTATCCTTGTGTACTAAGCACAAGGCGCTTGCTTCAGGACATATAACACTCTATTGGGTTGGCATACATGCGACTGACGGTCAATGGTTTCAAAACCTTCAGGTTTCTCTATGTACACCTCTTCCTCAATCATGCCATTAAGGAAGGTTGTCTTCACATCAATCTGATGTATCTTCTAACCCGTCTGTGTTGATAGTGCCAATATAGATCTAATTAATGAGTACCTTGGATCAGGAGCAAAGGTGTCATCATAGTCAATCCTCTCTACCTGTGAAAATCCATGAGCCACAAATCTAGCCATATGCTTCTCCACACTACCATCTACAACTTACTTCACCTTGTAAAGTGAATGAGAGCTCACCATTGACTTGTCCTCCGGTCTCGTGACCACATCCTAAACACTGTTACGAACTATGGAGTCATACTCCTCCACCATGGCATCAACCCAAACTTGATGTTTCACTGCTTCCTTAAAAGAAGATGACTCTTCCATAACACATTCGCCCATAGGAGCCATGTATCTCTGTTATCGAGAAAACTAGTGTCCATTCATAGCTTCTAGTCCCACTAATATGGGTATCTATCTTAGAAACAAAAAAACTAAAGTTACTTACATTTTACTTTATGAGAAGTAGATGAGAGAGAAGCACAAAGTACCAACATCAGTCTTTTGCTTGGCTCCTTGCTTGTTTCCTCTCCCCTTTGTCAAATCTTTGCCGCTCCTTCCTCGCTTGTCTCGCTTCAAAGAACACCTGTAGAGTCAAAGCAGCATAATACCATCAAAGCATAGAGATCTACGATCATAAGCAATATAGGATCAGATATATATTGACCACACAAATGCATATATCAACTCAGACATACAAGAATGTGGAGGAAAACTCAAATAGCTTTATTGATAGAAAGAGTAGAAGAGAGGATTACAACCCATTGATCTGACCTAGTGTCATCCTCCCAGCATGAAAGGCCTTCTTCACCTCATGAAAAGCTTAGATCACCCAACACTATGATGCTCCACAAAGAAACCAGTAGCACTTCCTTACAAAATACAAGATTCCAGCCTCCTGGATCTCTGGGATGAGGGATCCATATATAGATGTTTGTAGGTGGGTGAGTCAGCTCCTGGGATTTTTATTAGTGTCCTCTCTCTGATAGTTCTTAGTTCCACTTGGAGATTCATGATCTCTTACTCATCCCTGGGCAAATTCAAAGAGGCAAGTGTCAAATGGGCAGTTTCTAGAAGATTCTCTGGGTTTCCACCTAGCCAACTACTTCTGCCATTTGTCTGCTCTCGCTCATCACACCCCACAGAAGGGATTTTCAGTATGCATATCACCTTTTGCATGTGGCAAGTTAGATGCATCATACCCTTAGCACTGAGCAATCTGTATGGTCTAGTTTTGACCAGTTCTGAGCTGTTTTTCATGGAGAACATCTGGGAGATGATGTAGTCAACTGACCTTGTTCCTTTAGGGTATGAAACAACACATTTAGGGACTTAGAAGCCCTTGGTTTATGTACATATGTGATTGGGGTTGCAGTGCCCAAATATGTCTATAACAATTGCCCCTTAAAGCATGAGTTCGTAAATCTTTTTGATGTCTAGTGAGATGCTTTATTATGAGGATCTGAGGTTTTTCGAACTGGAGGGCGACCTATAATAAGATACAATACAATACATTATCTTCATAATATTTTCATGATCTAGATGAGGCGCACATTCCCATGCTCAGCTTTATAAATTCATTCACATGTACATTGGATAGACAACTGTCTGTGTGGCAGACTGATGATTCTGGTAGAGCCATTATACTTTGGTTTGGATGATTATCTGTGCAGCAATGATGTACATTTGATGTCTTTATTTTCTTGAATATATTGTAGCCCGGATGGATGAAACTAGATCCAGTGTCTTCAAACTTGTTCAATCTTCGCCCAAAGTACAAGTCGATCCATGTGAAAAGATGTTTCGGAGTTGAACATGGAAAGACATCACTTGATTACCAGCCAATGATGTAAGCTGTTAACAGGTGCAAGAGGAATCACTGATAATGATGATGACCCTCAAGGTACGATAGTACAATTTCACATGGTGTGAAAATGGGACTTGGCATCAAACACGACGCAAAATCTTTCGGTCGAAGGCCATTGATGTAAACCTGTTACCAGAAGTGAGAAACTTGCCATTGAGGCATGCAAGCTTCAAAGTACTGAAAGGGTTGTTCCTAGGTCGACTTCTTCGATAATGAGCTGATGTCGACAAGAAGTGACCCATCGTAGGAGGGCATTAATGAATCCCACATCTATAACATGGAATGGAGCAAATGATTTTGTGGAGGTGAAAATGATCTGATGATACAAGGTTCAGGGTGGCGGTCATGAAAAAATGAAGCGTGAAGGTATTACAGTGGATGAGAGACAAGCTGGGTTGGTGAATTCATTGAGTGATTTCTCTTAAACATATCGGTGACACTGAAATGGATTGGTAGTGTTAACCCCAAAAATGGATGGTATGGTGGACCAATGGCAATATGACCAGTGAATGGAATAACCCAACCCGACTCAATCATGGTGATGGAGTGAAAGTGTCATGTTCAAGAGTGACTTGCTACCAATAAAGTTTCTTCAAGTTTTCTTCCCAATTTTTCGCTAGTCATTGCTGACCAGTACATCTTTATTTTTGTGAAGCTTGAGGAGCATAACATATGCTTGTTCTATAATTTTCCCTTCAGGCAAACCCATCGCTATGTTTTAACGAGCCTAGTGACAGTGAAACTCGCCCTTGTCTGCATGGACAAGTTTGTCACTATTGTTTTAACGAGTTTAACAACAAAGATAACTCGGTCCTTTTCAATTTTAGAGAGTCTGAAAAGAGATGGAAAGGAAACTCCGGTAATCCTTTTTCATGATATAATCCCTTAAGTCGGAAAAAGTATAAAATAATATGAAAGGGATGAATTTTCGATAGTTTTAACGAGCTGAACAAGACAAGCACTTGATATTTTTGTGTAATGATCCCTCAGGTCCAAAAAGATTAAAATCTAGAGGAGGGATAACACTTCCAATTGTTTTAACAAGCTGGAGAGGCCAATTGCTCGACAATCTTTTCATATTTTACGAGTCAAATGAAAAGATCTTAAAGGAGACTTGTTTTTTGAGGAACAAGTGACATTTTCAGGTAGCAACTGGTTCCAAGTAAGGTTTGGAACTTTCCAATCACAACAGTGTAAAGAAGATGGCTAACAGAATCACTCGTCGCAGTTGTTCCTCAAAAGGGGTAAACAATCAAATGGAGGTGTATGATCGACTAAAAACAGAGTGGAGATGATGGTAAGAACATGATCAAGGCTCAAAAGATGATTACAATGCGATCACAATGGTTATTTACTGAAGGTGGGTTCATTTTTTAATGAGTTTAAACTCTAGTGGAACATATGCTCATCGCTAGGTTTATTTTTTAACGAGCTTGAACTTTGCATAAAACTACTCGCGATAATGGTCATTGATATTCGATTCACCGTTAACACTATGTTCTCTTGATGGTTGTACTACCTGTTTAATTGCTCCATCAAACTGATTAGAAATGAGAATACATGCTTGAAAAATGAGTTTAAACACTAATACCCTACTTGAATTACGTGAAAAGTAACTTAAGAGTAGTTTTTGCCCCTCATTTTACCATTTCATTTGAATTTGGGATTACTAGAGCTCTAAAGGTGTTTTATCCCTTGATTTTCATCAGCTAATTCTGGGAGATTCTGTGGACGATTTTCAGTGCCGTCTGGACCATGTAGGAGCTAAACCTGAGCTATTCAATTGCATTCTTTCCTTTTTGAATTCTGACCATGTTTTCCTACTTTTCTGAGCCTCTAGGGTTTGAACAATTTGTTCTACCCCCATTGCACCTATTATACATCGAAAGGTGTGATGCATACTGGGCTAGCCATTGGCTAATCAATATGCATCTCATCCATTACACAGCTGGGGTGCGATGGTTGCAAGGAGGAAAACTTTTGCATTGATTTTTCATGGAAATTTTGCCTCATTTTTTGCCAAATCAAGATCCTAATTCTTCTCTTATTTGTTTTTAAGAGATTCATCGGAGCAAAATGGTCATTACTTGGTGTGAACATGAGCATGAAGAGGAGGACTTGGTTGCCTTACATTATCTGGGTATGGTAACTGCATTGTGGAACTGTGGTTTGCTCAAGCTCTTCCACATATTTAGCATGAGGCAACAAATCAACTTGTTGCAATATTTCCTCGATGCATGGGATCCTACCAACCAAGTGTTCCAGATCAGAGGCAAATCCGTCCCCTTGACTATTGAGGACATCTACTTCTTGACCGGTTTATCGAGGTATGGTGCCCCTCTCTCACTATCAGATTCTGCCCGTGGGGCCGAATCCGTGAGGGATTATATTCGCCAACACTGTAGAGAAGGATCTTAGTCGAGCAGGGATGGAAAGATCAATATCCGAGAGGTCACCGACCAGTCCTTGAGGACTATTTTATTCACCTTTGCTAGGTTGGCTAGTAGCGCAGCCCTTCACTTGATGAACAGGTCCTATATGCAGTACGCCTTGGAATGCCTCGAACCAAAGGTATTCAACTGGTGTGATGTAGTACTTCCAGTGATAAAAGAACAACTTACCAAGGTGACAAATAGAAGATCCAAGAACTTTGGCTATGGTTCTATTCTGACCGCTTTCGCCTTGGAGAAGATCCCAGTAATGCAGCCACAGTACATTTCACTTGGTTTTCCACCACCGACTGAGCCATGGATGCAGAAATGGGTTGAGCTTAGGGCCCAACATGCTGGTCAGTCGCATGTTTCTTTCTTTGATGCCTTCTTCAAGTGGTTCAACTGTCAGCAGATGGTTTATGCCGAATGTCCATATGCTGGGATGGATTTCCGAGGTGACCCAGATTTAGCGCTGCCAGCTGGCGAGCAGTGGGGTGTCATAGGTAAAAATCTTTGACCATATCTCTGTTTATTACTTTTATAATGTTCTTGTGCCTTCTTTTAAAAGTTTATCAAGACTAATCAAAACTTATGTTCTCATGCAGATATCGGACCAGTGCGACCAGTAGTGCGCCTGAGAGCAGAAGCTATCATTCTAGCAGGAGAGGCTGTAGGGAGGGCTGTCCTTCATTATATGGATGTGGTCGAGACTCTTACAGTGTTGTAGGATTAGATCAAGGGTCTCACCCTTGGTCTTCCAGATGTGAGGACCAACGATCTACCTTTGAGATTACAGCGAGATACCACTGGTGTGCCGAGATGATGGACTAGGCTCTTACGCATGATTGCACAGGTGGTGACTTGTTATCACCAACACCAGTAGACGAGGCTGCCCCCAAGTATTTTGAGTTTTTGGGTCATATGACCAATTTTTCCTTGGACACAGAACACTATGTACAAACTATAAACAATTATATATATTTTTGATTTTCGGAGCTTTATTTTGGTTAAGGTATATGATCTTGATGCAAATATTGATGAAATGCTTTCCTTTTATAAATGTTGCAAATGTCTATCTAACACATAATTCGCTAATGAATTGGTTAATGTGTTTAAGTTTATGGAAATGTTTTGATATTGAATAGAATCAAACTGCCTTTCCAAAATCTTGACCCTTAGGAACATACGATAGATAGCTGGATTCCGCACGGAATAGATGCGGGTAAGTTGTAGAATGACGAGTTGTGAGTCTAGCCTAATGACAAGTTGGCATATGCCATGTGCGATGACTTCAGAGAGGAGCTCTATCAACACACTATATTCAGCGATGTTGTTCGTCGATTAACCAATACATACCCCTCTGAAACTTACTAACTTGCCGCTTGGATCAAAGATGGCCCAGGCTGTAGAAGATAGGTTCTGCGAACTACTACTCACTCTATCGGTGTATCCAACAAATGACTCCAATAGGTTCAACATCTGCAACAAATGTAAAAGTGGATTCCCTAACCAAAACGATCACTCTTAGCGAAAACAAAAAATGTAACAAAAGCATATGAAGAGGTTACTATACTTAATAAAGCATAGTAACGCTTAAGGTACAACCCATTTCAGGGTTGTGACAGTGGAATCCCATCATAATATATTAGCTCATTGGCTCCTTTTGCTAATACCCTCTTAACAATATAGGGGCCCATCCACAAAGACTGGAAATTACTTGCTCCCAATTTATCGGGTTCCTGGTCGTAAAGTAAGACCAGGTCACCTTCTGAGAAGACATTCTTGTCAAACTGCGTCTTGACTCATTTCTTATGTGCTTCGTTAGCCAAGGTGGTGTCATGACAGGTTTCATCAAGTTGGATTAATTCCAAGAAACGAGCCTCCTCTTCTGAAGTTCCGGGGAGAAGGTTGACTGCAAGCTTGAGGGACGAGATTTCGCACAGAACTCGTAAGATCACTTCCAAGCCATACACCAGTTGAAAGGGTGTAAAACCTATCGTATTTCTCACCGATGTCTAGTATGCCCACAAGGCTAAGTACAGGATTAGGTGCCAACTCCGTTTGTGGACTCCAATCGTCCTTTGCAGCATGTGTTTCAGGGTTTTTTTGATTGCCTCAACTTGCCCCTTAGCTTGCAAATAATATGGAGTAGAGTTGTCGTGGGACAGTACTAATTTGGCAGCCAACTTGACCATCACGTGATTTCAGAAATGCAATCCATGATCTGGGACTATAGCTTGTGGAATACCGAATCTAGAGACTACATGATTGAAAAAGAAACGAGCAGTTATTTCGCCGCTGTTGTTTAATGTAGGCATCGCCTCGGCCCATTTCGTAAAATAGTCAACTGCGACTATGATATACCCATGCCCTCTGGCCGAGGTGGGGTTACATGTCATGAAATCTATGCCCCATTTGGCGAATGGCCCAATAAAAACTATTGGCTGTAGAGGTGCGGGCGGTATTCTTGTTTTGTGATCAAAGATTTGACAAGGATGGCAACTTCTGACTGCAGTTATGCAATTCTTGAACATTGTTGGCCAGAAGTATCTTGCTCATAAAATATTTTGTGTCATAGCATAACCAGATTGATGCCCCCATATGCGCCTAAATGACAATCATTCAGGACTTTTTCAGCCTCCTCATGGGTGAGGCACCTTCGCAGAACTATATCGATACCACGACGGTAAAGTGTATCACTGATGATCATGTAGTCTTTTGCTTGGTATCGAGTACGTCGTTGTTCTGGGAGAGAGGTATTAGACCTATATGTTTGGGTCTAGAGATAGATGATTATATGTCCATACCAAAAATGGCTTGAAGATATCAGAAACAAAGGTTCATCCACGATTGTTGCTTTGGATGTTGAATCATTGGACGATGATGGGAAGTCACATAGTAACTCCACGAAAACCAGGGCTTGATTTGGATTTTATGAATTCCAGATCAAACTCTTGCAAAATTTCTATCCATTTTGAATATTTACCCCCAAGAAACTGTCGCGACAAGATGTAAGTCATGGGGTTGCAATTTGACAAAATGGTAGTTTTTCAAAAGAGGACATAGTGTTGAAATCTCTATACCACTTGAACAGTTGTGAGAGCCAATTTTTCAACATAGGAGTACTTTATTTCTATATCATTTAAGTTTCGACTTAAATAATAGATAGGATGTTTGATTCCATTGTCTTCTTGAACTAAAACCATTGCGATGGTCGTATCTGCTGCAGCCAGATACAGGTTAAAGTCTTTTTTATAATTAGGAGCATACATTAATGATGATTTTATTAGGGATTCCTTTAGAGCATCAAAGGAAGCTTGCGCAACCTGATCCTAGTTGAAGGGTACTTCTTTTTTCAAAAGACGTGTATAACCTTTAGCAAGTTCGGTGTAATTTGGAATGAACCTCCTCAGAAATTTTTATTTCCCTTGGAGTTTCTGAATCTGAAGCAAATTTGAAGGTGGAGGCAGATCGATGATTGCCTAAAACTTACATGGGTTGAGGCGAATCCCGTCCTTTGAAACTACAAAGCCAAGTAAACGACTAGAACCGACACAAAACATACACTTGCGTGGATTGAGTCGTATCTTGTAGTGTCGGCAACATAGAAATATTGCTCTCAAATGTTGCAGATGATCGGTCTGCTTTCGCGAATGAGCCGGAGCATCGTCGAGGTATGGTTGAACGACGTTCTTGATGTCATGGAAGGCATAATTCATTGCCCTCTAAAAGGTTGCCCCTGTGTTCTTTAAACCAAAAGGTAGCTTATGGTACGCGAATGTGCCCCACGGACAAATAAATGTAGTATTTGACTTGTCCTATGGGCAGATATTTATTTGATTATACGTGGAAAATGCATCCATAAATGAAAAGATTTCACATTCGGCACATTCATCAATTATCTAATTGATAAAGGGTGTAGGGTAGTTGTCCTTTGGACAAGCTTGATTTGCATCCCTATAATCGATGCACACTCTAATCGTTCCTTGCGTTTTTATCACAGGAACAATGTTCGATACCCAATCTGTTAGAGGAACTGGGTAAATGAAACCAGTGTGAAGAAGTTTTTCAACTTCTGCCTTGATGGCAGTGGCTTTCTTCGGGTGCACCTGCTGAAGCCGTTGTCGTACTAGTTTGACATCTGGATACATCTTAATTTCGTGTTCAACTATGCTCGAGTCAATGCCTGGCATTTCTTCATATGACCATGCAAAGACATCTCTGAACTCGCAAAAGAGAGTGTAATATACTTCCAGTTCTGAAGAAGAACAATATTTGTTGACATGAATATTCTCTACAACATCTGGTTTGGTCGAGATATTTATGGTGATAGTTTCTTCAATATTGGATAGGTTTCACTCGGAATCCACCGTATTCACAATATTTGATAGAAAGTAAAAAACTGAAGGATGATTAAGGTCACTGGAAAAATATTCTTTGTAATCTGGAAGATGGGAAGGATGGTGGTAATCTTCCCATGGTGTCCCCTCTATCATCATTGACTGAATAATTTCTTCGTCTGTAGAATGTACATGTGACCAAGGATCTGAAGAGGTACCATATTCCTTAGACCTATCTATCCAAATGCTCGATGAGCGTTGATTTGGTTTTGCCTCCCATGCCGAAAACATTGATTGCTACAATATTTCTATTGGGCTTGGAGGCAATACTTGGTGATGATCCATGCTAATATCGTGTTCGGACATCTTCTGAACAGAAGATAGCATATTGCAGATTCCCACCGTGGCCACTTCCGCTAGATTGTTTGGAGGTGGTAGGGAAAAAGTACCCATCAATGTAGGGTCTTTTCGTAGGCATACTCCGATATTTTGAAGCAACTGAGAGCTTTCATGGATCATCGGAATGCTTCCCGTAACTTGTGAACTATTGGGGAGAAAGGTTTGTTGGTAGACGATTGTAATCCCTCTTTGAAAAGGAAATGCAATCTTTCTGAAGTATGTTGACACAACAACAGCCATAGCATAAATCCAGGGCCTTCCCAGTAGGATGTTGTAATCGAGGTTTCCATCAATAAATTCAATATAAATTTCTACTGTTTTTCCCCCCAGTTCAACTTCCAAGTTAATGACAATCCCATATGGAGTGTATGTCCATCCATCAAATGCTTTTAAATTCATTGACGATCTCGACAAGGGTGGTGAGCCTAAAGTTTTCCAGCAACTCATTGACATAATACATGTAGATGCCCCCTCATCAATAATTGTTCAATGAACAGTTTTGTTGAGGGCTTTCACTTGAATGAGGAAAGCGAGTTGAGCTAGTAACTGAGGTTCATATCCTTTATGATTAAAGGCCACAAGATTGGAATCTTCTAGGTCAATCCCACCTATTGCTGATAATAGTGCCTACTTCTGGGAGGGGCAATACCTCAAGTGTCGATATAGCAGATGACGATTGGGCCAACTCCTCTACTATATTATAATTTTGTGCTGCTCTAGCACGAGGATTAAATGGCGTTTTGTGTACTAATCCCTTTGGAGGCTTTATCGTTAGCTCAGGAATGATGGGTGGCACAACTTTAGTCGACGTTGTTGTCGAACTACTAGGTTGATCAGTAGCCTTGTTATTTGACAACTGTGGATTCACATAATATTTATTCCTTGTCGATATCAAAGTATCATTTTGCTATTTTGAAATGGACAACATAAGCACTTGGGATGGGGAAGCATTATCACTAGCAACTAGATTGGTTCCTCGGTTTGGAAATGGATCAGTCAATACCAATGAGGTTTTTG
This sequence comes from Pinus taeda, assembly GCA_000404065.3. Lineage (NCBI taxonomy): Eukaryota > Viridiplantae > Streptophyta > Pinopsida > Pinales > Pinaceae > Pinus > Pinus taeda. Next base: position 53,881 of record APFE031297371.1, read on the forward strand.
AATTCTTAAAGAACTTCTTAAGCTCAGCTTTATGTGGACAATCTTTCGTCCAATGATCTTCATCGCATATAAAGCATGGATGACTGGGTTTCCTTTCTCCAGAAGGGTTTGCAGAAGATTTTTCAGGAGATGAATCATCCTTTTTCTTCTTTTTCCATTTCTTTTTCTTCTTGCCCCTTGGTTTCTTTCGCTCTTTTCCCTTGTCGGTCGACACGGCATTAACCTCCGAGGCAAGAAGTTCTTCATTTGCATTTTGACTGAAAACCATATGGGCTTTCTTAGATGTAGCCTTTGTGGTCTTCGTGCTCGTCATACCTATCACACCATCGCCGGCATGAGAGTCTTTGTTTGATTTAGGAGGAGGAGGAATGGAAAAGTCTGGTCTAGGAGCATCAGGGATTTTGTCGTAGAGCGTGCTAGACTGAGTATAGATCAAGTCTAGATATTGCGCACAAGCAATGACTTGTTCTTCAGTGATGACTCCTCCCTTTGCCACATCTTTTGTAATAGAAAGTAGAAATGACTTAATAAACCATTAAGCTAGCAGCTGATCAGGAACATATGTTTTTACCATTCTACGATGACGTCTCCACTCATGAATGTGATCAGATATGTAAGTGGCTATCATTTGCTTGAAATTGGTAAGAAGCCCCATTCCTGTTTCGTACCTTATGTGTAACTGAAAATGGGTTAAAAAGGTGGTGGCAAGGGCGCTGATGTTATAAAATGAAGCTCTAGGCAATTCGATGTACCATTTAGCTGCCGGACCAGTTAACGTTCACTAAAAAAGACGAAGCCTAATCGAATCATCATTGAGAGTCTTGGAAAAACACCACAGATGAAAGGTCATCACATGATTCAATGGATCTTCACCTAGATTTCCATTGAATTTAGGAAGATCTAATGGAAGTTTATGAGGAATTGCTGACCACCAAGGGGCATAAGTGATTGGATCATTTGTTAGCTGATTTAGATCTGGTAACTCTAAAGTCACCACGAAGGGCAATTGTTGATTCAGGTTCGACAAAGCATACCCAATATAAGATGGGATTGGTTGAGCAGTGGGTCTTTGCATACCAGCATAATGTATTTCATGTTGATAACTTTGGTAAGGTTGATGGGCATAACCATTATGATATGATTTATGTTGACCACTTTGAATATACGGCTGCCCATTACCTGCAAAGCTTTGTTGCTCAGGTCCTTGGTAAGCTTGTTGGAATTGCGATTGTTGATATTGCACCAGCCATGGTTGTGAAGCCATTTGCTGTTGTCCAATATTGGCTGTCTAACCAAGATGAGGGGTAATAATACTCGTTTGAGCCTAGGTCGGTCCAGTTAAGGAGCCACTAATCGGTGATTGTTGTTGTGTTGTGGAGACAAGAGGCTATTGTATTACGACCTGAGAAAGTTGAGGTTGGCATACAATAGGCAATGCTTGTACTTGCGACACCATCACAATAGCCGGTGTAGTGGGGATATTCGACACAGGTAGACTTGGTTGCATTGAGTGTACAACTCTTGGTTGTTGAGGCAGTATTGGAACCCAACCACTAGATGTAATTCCAGCATGACCCAAATTTTGTTGTGAACTCTCATATGGTTGTTTTGCTGGAGGGAACAATGAAAGGGCATATTGCCCCCCATATGGAGGAAATCTAGTGTTCAAAGGTAAGATTGGCCTCTGGAGACTGGACTGCCCAAACTGATATTGTTGTGAAGGATCAATTTGCTGAGACTCAACATAAGAGATTCCAGATATTATTCTGGATGAACAAACGGGAACAGACCATATTGTCGAAACAGTCCCTGGGTGGACTCCATCTAGCGGTTGAGAGCTAGTTGGGACAAATGGTACACTAGCGAACATTATTGGAGTAGAAGCAGGAGGTCTAATTCTATTGTGTTAGATGACACATTCCTAGATGTCAACGGTTGTTCATACATATCAAGTCTATCCAAAATATTTCCTAGCGATTCTAGAGGAACTTGCGATGAAGGGAGACTAACTTTTGACAAAGAGGGATATAGGGTGATCCGAGTTTCAAAATGTAATGGAATACTGGATGGAAGATCCTCCACAATCTCTTCTATAGCAATCAATCCAAGCGGGAGAGATAGACCGTCAGGTCTGTTAGCTTCCTACTGCAGCAGGTTATTCATTTTTCATGATTGGCATTTCATAGGCCAAATATGTCGTACTTTGCTTGCTGCAATGCTCCATATTTGCTTAACAGTCTCCAAGTGAAG
>APFE031297374.1:0-13982 GCA_000404065.3 Pinus taeda
GTGATTACCCCATTATATTGTAGTTGTACCCCTTATTAATATTGTTGTGCCCCTATTGTCCCCATATTGTTATTACTCGGCCCCATAGAATCCCTCTATTGTTATTTTTGTGGCTTTATATTATTATTGTTAGGTCGGCTGGGTTATATTGTGACTCCTTAGACTCCTATATATAGAAAGGAGGTTTTGTCATTTGTATCATCCAAGAATTGTTCATTTATGTAATGTAAAGGAGGTTGCCCCCTTGAAGAGGCTGAATTCTAAGGCATTGATCTATCTTTTCTATCTTTTCTTGAGCTGGTTCATAACAGACTAGAATCAAGAAAGTATTCCATTGGGGAGATGTACAACAAAAAGCATTTGATGTTTTAAAACAAAAGATCAGTTCAACATCGGTATTGGCTCTTTCGGACTTTAGATAGCCATTTGAGATTCAAATGGATGCTAGTGATTACACCATGGGAGCATTTCTCATACAACATGGTAAGCCTATTTCATTTCATTTTGAAATTTTTAATGGTGCTGTGACTAACTATCCCACTTATGACAAAGAACTTTAGGCATTGGTACAAAGTGTTAAAAATGGAAACACTACTTGATGGGGAAGGAGACCATTATCCATACCTACCATAAACCATTGCAGTACTTATAGTCACAGTCAAAGTTGCAGCAATCACGACACTTCAGATGGATGGATTTTCTACAACAATGTCATTTGGTTATCAAGTACAAAAAGGGAATCTACAATAAGGTAGTTAATATGCTTTCTAGGCCTATTGTAAATTCATTTATTATACTCAAGCACAATTCTTTTTTACATGAAAGTTACATTGAGAAATATGCATATGATAATGAATTTCAAGATGTGTATGAAAGCTTGAGGCAAGGAAACCAAATTGAAGATTTAGATTACCATGTATACAACAATTTGTTGTATCACTTGGGCAAATTATGTATTCCACAGGTAGAAAGAAACAAATTACATAAGGGAGGCACACACTTCATTGATTGTTGGACATTTTGGTGTAGGCAAGACAGTAGAAAATATCCAAAGGTATTGTTATTGGCCACACATGTTTGATAATGTATCTCATTTCATTAGAGGATGTTCTTTGTGTGCAATAAGCCTAGCAATAGGAAACTAGGATTTTACACTCGACTTCCAGTACCTTCACGTCCATGGGAGAGTATCTCAATGGATTTTGTAGGAGGTATTCCATTGTCAAGGAAAGGTCATGATTACTTGTATGTAGTTGTAGACAGGTTCAGCAATATGTGTATTCTAATGCCATGTAAAAATAAAATTACAGCTGAATAAACAACTCATATTTTCTTTCAAAATATTTGGGTTCATTTTGGTCTTCGTACTTCCATTGTAAGTGATCACGATTGTTGATTTGTTGGGAATTTTGGTAAAATTAGTGGGACATGATGGACATTAAGTTGAAGAAGACTACAACCTTTCATCCACAAATAGATGGACAAACCAAGGTGGTCAACAAGATAGTCATTCATCTTCTTAGAGGATATTGCAACAAACATCCCAAGTTGTGGGATGAACAATTGCATTACATACAACATGCATACAATAGGGCAAACCATTCTTCCACAAACACATTGCCATTTGAGGCATGTTTTGGGTACTTGCCAAGATCACCATTGGACTTCATCTTTGAGAAGGATGTCACTATTGATAGTCATAGCAACATCAATAAGGCAAGGAAGTTCATTGAGAAAATTCAGTTGATACATCACATAGTGCAAGAATAGCTTGAAAAGAGTCAAAGCAACTAAAAGGAAAGGCATGACAAACACCATGTTGATCATAAATTTCAAGTTGGAGACGAAGTTTAGTTATATATTAGCAAAGAGATACTTCAAGGGGAAGGTAGAAAGCTGAATCCAATCCATTATGGTCCTTTTAAAATTTTGGAAAAGATTGGTAACAATGCATTTAAGCTAGATTTGCCTCCTTATATGAAAATATAATCAGTTGTTAATGTTGAGAATTTGGGATTGTTTGAGCCTCCTTTGATTGATGATCAAGGAGAGCATGTTCAACTACTATCAATAGATGATTTCTCGCCAGAATATCTTGATGAACTACAAAAAGATCTCATACTTGACAGAAGAACTAGCACTTTAAAGAGAGGGAATGTCGAATGCCTTCGAGTGGGACTCAAGGGACAGAATCTTTCTAAGGCCAAATGTATGTAGATTGAGAAGGTGAGGGAGTTGTACTCTCACCTGCTGAACAATTGATAATATCTTTTGGGTTCCAAAAGGCTTCTAGTGGGGAGGAATGATCAGGTGATCAATATTTAGCTTAAAAATCAAAGTGCTTAGAATCACTCAAAACCTAAACTACTGCATCCATCTCAATGATACGATCCCAATGCAACTTGTTTCACTCAAAATGGAGCTCGTATGAGAAAGATATCGCATTCTATCCGCTTTGCAAAACAAAGGAATTTTGAAAAAAAAGTATAGTCATTGCACAGTCAGTAGTTCGTACTGCTGACATGGATGGTGACTGTGTAGGTCAAAGGTTTGTTCAACATCTAGTGAGGTCATGCCAAGTGGCACATTTCAGTTGGCCTACAGTTTGATGAGTTAGCTTGATTTCATTGGACAAGGGAGGACCAATGAGAAGGAGACATGTGGCAAGCTCGGAGGCCGCCACATGTCCCTCCATAATGGCATATAGGCATTGATGCGCAGTGAAATTTTTTTATTGGTAGGTCAGCAAAGTCGAACCCATGACCTCACCCACATAAGCCAGAGGCTTACCACTATGCCGCACTAATGTTTCTTACCATAATATGCTTGCAGTTTGTATTTGTTATGATAACACTTAGCAGTTGAGGGAGGAGAGGGCCAACCCCGCAGGATAGCCCCCTCCGCATGTGACCACCACCACAAAATCGTCGGCTAGTGGTTAGCACTAACCGTGCGATTTATGCACCAATGACAGATTAACATAATTAAACCCATGTTTATCGTTAATTAAAGCACAATTTAACTTGGCGGATTTTTTGGCGGGTCTGATAAATTCAGACTTTCTCCAAATTTGGCGGGATTAATTAGAGTTTCTCTGGTTTTGGTGGAGTTTTCCTAGGGGAAATTGAAGAGACCATAACTTTTGCAATTTTCGACCAATTTTGGGTTAGACAAAGTCATTCCTAGATGATTTGGATGTTCTGAGCACATTGAAGCAGGTTTCAGGGGTAGTACAACATTGTAATCAACACTCTTTTCCATTTTGAGCTAATACAGAGGCCCAAGCCATGGAAGCTGGACCAAGGAGATGTAGCCCAAGAGGGTTTAACTCCTTTATCAAAACACTGTGTTAAGTGTTCATTTTGATGGTTTGTTGTATATTTGTTGTTGTTCAACACTTTATTTACATGCTATTTTTCTCATGAATTTGACATAAAACTTAACAAATTTACCTGTTACATTCACAAACACCATAAGGAAACCTATGCACATAAAGAAAATGATGACAAATTGTTTTTAATTTTGAAGTTGAAATTAACACAGAAAAAATAACATTCAACAACAGACCAGTCAGTTTGCCTCGTAGAAATATGATGGCTTATCTTTGTAGATTCTCATAGGGTCCATTGGAATAAATCCACTTGCTTATGTCATGCTTAAATGAAACATCTTTTCTAAGCAATCCATCTCAACCACATAAGTTGAAGTTGGGTCCACTCCAACTACTCGGTTATGAATAGAATGAGGGAAGCGAAAATTATATCCCACCACATGTGAAAGACTGAAAGGATTATCTCCAAGTATGTAGTCCATTTGGAACTTGGAAGCTAATCTGAGGTGAGTACGAGTAATTTGAACAATTTGAAAAGTATGGCTCAAATAATTAGCATAGGATGATAAGGAAGTAACATATTTCATGTAGCTACCTACTATCTTGTAGATAAGCCCGCTTGGAATGTATGGATGTAATGAATAATGTGATTTTGACACTAGAGAGTAGATGAAGTCATCAACGTAGAATGTTTGAATTATCAATGCAAGATTTATAAGACCTGTTGTTTGGAGAATTGTATGATCAAATTTGTCTCTTTTTCTTTTCATCAATTCTGAAAACATCCGCACAAGATCACCTCTTAATATACAACATAAACAACCATTATTGAGAATTACAATATCTACAACATCAATATCTATTTCACCATAATTGTTGAGATAACCTGCCATTACAATTAGAGCAATAAACCTCGTAAGGGTGTCCCAAAATACTAATTCAGTCAGATGCTCCTTCCATGTCACAACATCTGTGCAGAAGGATGTTAAAACCAAGTATTTCTAGAGTGATGACACCTACCTTCAGAATTACCCCAAATATCCAAAGGCCAACTGTGACTAACAACCTAACGCTCATGATTGTCTTGTTCTTGCTCATCAAACCCTTTTTTTTGGCACCTTTTCCTTTGCGATATTTGGTGTATTGGGGATACTCTTGATAGAGGGTGGGTACATCATGTAAAGGAGTGGAACAAAGATAAGAGACATCCATCTTTCCATAGGCCAATTCGTCCACCTGATGCCCCCCGCAGAAATATTGATGATGAGGGGCTTACCCACCATGGCTATAAAAAACATGGCAGAAGCAACTATGAATGTTTGGAAGTTGGTGAGTATGAGCCACAATACCATTTGTTGCTTCATCCTATCGTCAACGTTTCTTCCATAGGCCATGTAAAGGGACTTCAGAAGTGACAAAAAGATGCCTCTGGTGTGGGTGGAGATAGAGCGGATCATTGGGGCAAGGAGCGCCTCACTAAACACCAAGCTATAAATGATGGTGTAGGATTGAAATTCGAGATTAGACAAGTTTATCTCATTATCAGAGCCCATATTGATGGCTGCATATATAAAACAAGAAGAAATTGGGGAATATGGTTTTAAAACGAGGCCTACCACTCCAGGGCAATTGTAGAAAGAATTGTAGATTTGGGAACTTCTATTGTTGCACATATAGTTTGTGGGTCTGTAAAGGTAGGAGGAAAGAGAGCAACTAAAGAGGACGGAAATATTGTTCTTGAACTTGAAAGTTACAATGGAGTCAAGGCCAAAGCTACCACTACTAGTCATGCTGGTGCACATCGACATCTGGGGATTGGCTAAATAAATAGTAGTTTGGTTGTAGTCAATATATGAGATAGGGTAAGAGCCCGAGTGAGTAGTGAACATCAAATTTTGATTCACACAACTTACCGGGTTCTGGAATCACAAATCCCCGCAACCAGGGCATGTTCTGATGGGGTATTTCACCTATAGGTTTCTGCAAGTGTCCCCGCAAGCCCATCCTTTGACTGAGGGTATGGAAATCAAGCAGTAGAGACACACTAAGAGGACTTACAGGGATTTGAAAACGAGATCCATTTTATTCTTTGAAATAGCCAAAGAGGAACAAGATAGTAAAATCAAAATTGGTCAAGCATCTAAATCTATGAATATAGTGGGGTTGGGCCTTCCACGAGAAAATTTCTTATACAATGTCAAATTTTATTCCTTGTTCTAAAACAATTATGTTTTGCATCTATTAAACGGTTGTTTTTTCTCGCTGAGCCAATGGAACCTACAAGACTTTACAAAGCTTTATAATTTAATTAAATGTTTAAAATTTAGAATTTATAAATTTTCAATGTCTAATTCTTTGAAGGGTGCTAGCTTAATGGAAAAGAACCTTCTTTACAAGCAAGTGGTTGGTGGTTCAATTCCATCGCACCTTAATATTCATAGGGAATGGTGACAATCACAAGGACAGAAAAATAGACACCAAACTAGATGCAAAAATGGACAACCAACTAGATGTAAAATAGGTTGAAAAAGGGGATGCCATGTTGGGTGCTAAAAAGAAGCAAAAAATGATGCAAATTAAGATGCCAAATGATGATGCAAATAATGGTGTATTTGGGATGAAAACTTGGGTGCAAAAAAGGAAAACAAAGATGTAAGAAAACACATAAAATAGGATGCACAATGGGGCTAAAAAAAGGTTGAAACAAAGGATGCCATATTGGATTCCAAAAATTATGCATAATCAGATGTGAATTCAGGCTCAAACTTAGACACAAAATGAGATGCAAATGTAGACACAAAATTAGGCTAAAAAAGGACGCAAATTTGGATGGCGAAAATAATGTAAAATTAGACACCAAAAAGAATGCAAATTTGGATGAAAAAGTGGGCATTAATAATGGTACACCATTTGACACATAAGTAGATACAAAAACGGTACAAAAATGGACATAAAAATAACTCAAAATTGGATGCAAATTGAGATGAAAAACTTGGTGCAAAAACAAATGCAAAACTAGATGTAAAAAATGGCTCAAAATAGAATGTAACAATAGACACAAAATGGGATGCAAAGATGGACACAACGCATTGCTTAACATAGGATGAAAATATATAAGCCAATTTTGGTGCTCAAAAGGATGTAAAATTAGATATAAGAAGTGGTGTTAAAAAAAATGCAAAATTGGATGTAGCAAATGATGCAAAATGGGATGCGAAAAATGGAGACAAATCAAACATAAAAGTGTATGTAAAAAATGGTTCGAAAAAAGATGCAAAGATGGGCACAAAAATGGATGCAAAATTTGGTGCTAAATCAAATTCAACATATGGTGCAAAGATAGGCACCAAAGCTGGTGCAAAACTCAATGCAAAACTTGCCGTAAGGCTAGATGCAAAAATCGACACAAAATGAATGCAAAAAAAGACATTAAATTGGATGCAAAAAATGGTGTAAACTTGATGCAAATGATGATGCAAAAATGGAAGAAAAGAATGACACAAAATAGGAAGCAAAAAATGATGAAAAATATATGCAAAAAATGGCACAAAACTAGAAGCAAAACTTGTCATGAAATCAGATGTAAATCTTTGTGCAAAATTTGATGCAAAAAATGATACATAATTTGGTGTAAAAAAGGATCCAAAATCTAGCATGAAAAAGGATGAAAAATCAAGTGCAAAAAAGGACACTTTAAAAATTGTACAATAGAGCTAGATTTACCTCCAGGTTGCTCATCCCAATTGTAAAAAAATGCACTAAAACTTGGCGCAAATTGCCGGTTTTGTTGTAGTGATTATAGGTGAGATTGTTCCACACTCATCTAAGCAGCGTAAATATATTCTCACTACCACTGGCTATTTTGCTAAATGGTTGGAGGAAGTTCCATTAAAAGTGGTTAACTTTGATGTTGTAGTTTATTTCATTGATCAACATATTATTACCAGGTTTGTCCTTCCAAATGCTCTTATGTTTGTGTTGTAGCGGCTACAACCACCCTCCAAAATTTTGTCTTAGCTTTATTTTGGAGCCTCCCTACCAACCATCCTTAGTAGCATGTCTCGCACTGTCAAGTACTTAGGCTTCAACTAAGTTTCATTGGCTTTCCAAACTGTGCATGTCAACTTGTTTGTCTCCCATCACAGGTTTCCATTCTGGGCTTAGGTAATTTTCTGGCTGACATGTTCACTCGAAAAATTGTGCAATTTTGGAGGGGAACCCTCCTTCCCTCCATAAATTGCGCAATCCTTGCTAGGCTGATTGCTGAGCTCCAGAATTGCGTAATTTAGCCAGGTAAACCTCCCTCAGAAAATTGCGCAATCTAGCCCGACATTAGGCTTCAACCCAGAAATTGCGTAATTTTGGGAGGCAGTGACCTGCTGACCCCAGAAATTGTGCAATGCATGAGGGAAAACCAACCATGCTCAGCCCAGAAACTGTGAAAATCCCTTTCCTAAGCTTGCAGATTGTTGCATGTGCCTCTAGGTTGACCGGTTCCCTCTAGGACTGAGCAATCCTGATTTGCATGCATGGGTTTCTTTTCCCCAAAATAGCAAAAAGCAACATGGAAAAGGCATCCCTAAATTTTATGGATCTATTTTTAGTAGCTGGTGGTTACATGCAAATATCGTTTTAGAAACTTCCCTCCAAGTGTCGCCTTTTCCTAGATTTGTGGCATGCACGTCATAACCTTGATCTTATCAAAACTCATTTGCTGCACACTGTAGAGCTCATTCCTATCATTGATCTTGCAGCTCTAACATCCCACATCGCATCTAGGAGTCTTTGGCACATTCAACTCATATTTTTTCAGGGTAAGTCTGCTTCTCATGTCTTGTGTTGTGTTTCTGTCACTTTTTATTTATTTATTTTTATATCTCTTTGTGTAAGTGTTGTCTTCTTGATTTCAATGAACACTTATTGTCATTTTGATGCATGTTAGCTTGTAGAAGCATTGTTTTAGTTTTTTTTTGCATCTCATTGCTGTCACATGCATGACACTGTTTTTGCACTGACGGTCGCCGTCATGACAACCAACTTCACATGTATGCTTACTTTCCCGTTTTCTGAATCCTGCACTCATTGTTTGCATGCATAATCATTCACTCTTGTTTGCACTTAGCTTCGCCATCCATTCAAACTTCTCATGTTTCTAGTTGCTTGTTGGTGGGTCTGGGCTACCTTGGTCCAGAACCTGCCTTGCCCGGATAGAAAATGCACATTTTTGGAAGTGAAGGCTCTACCTTCCCTCTAGAAATTGTGCAAGTTTGGCCCAACACTTGGGCTCCAGGCTTGCATTGCACAATTCTGAGAGGCAGTGCCTTGCTGGCCCCATAAACTACGCAATGCAGCTCACTGGTTTGCATGTCACTGCTGACTGAAAGTGTGTATTGCACAATTTCATTCCTCAGCAGGCCAGGCTAGACTGTGCATTGTGCAGTTCCATCAGTCAATCAACCTCTTGACAGCCCAGACTGTGCCTTGCGTAGTTTTGTCAGTTAGTCTCCCAACCTCCTGGTGAAAATTACACAATCTTCATAGACAATCACACAAATATGTTGCATGTCAGTCATCCATTTTATTTTGGTTTTCAACTGACAAATTTCTTTCCATGAGTGTTCCTATGTTTCCAGGTATCACAGGTGTTCATTTGCGTCTCAACAGTACAGGTACAATGGCCTCCCAGAGAGTAGGGTCAAAGGACACCATTGAGAGCGTAAACAGAGATGCAGTTAAGAGAGTGTCTATGATCTTGCCTATCTATGAAGACACCAAGCTGCTCATAAATAATGATATCAAGATGAAATGGCGGTGACATTGCAGAGAGTAGCACCATCAGCAGCAACAGAGAGTAGTAGACTTGCATGCGACAAAGGTAAGAAGAAGGTTGTTGACAACACATAAACAAAGCAAAGATGCAAGTTCAAAGCAGATCCACTTGTGATGAAAGCATATTTGGAGATTGAGACTAAGAGGTGACAATGCGACAAGAGGATCACACAAAAGAAAAGAGACAAACAAAGGATGCAAGAAACAGAGAAGGAGTTGCAGGAGTTGAAGCGGAAACTCAGGGAAGAACAGGAGCTGCGCAGAGCAGAGAAGGAAGCACAACAAGAATAGGTACAATAGGGGGCACAACACACACAGACTAATGAAATTGTGCCCATACAGGATATAGACCCTTCCCAAGAGTTGGCATAGAGCAGACATGGCGAGTAGCGCTTTCGATCACATGCAAGGGTGTTCAGGAGCGTGGATGTCATTATGCGCACGCATGTGATCCCATTCGTTAGCACACTCACCAAGGCAAAGACAAACAACCAAGTCCGGCTGGAGTTGGACATGTACTTTAACGAGTTGATGCACATAGTCACCAACACACACTTGGAGATCAGCACAAACAATATGCATTAGTATGTTACTAGCCTGGTCACACTCAAAACTATGATGCACATGTTATCAGACGAGTTGGACAGAGGAGACAAATGAGTGTACTCAGATGCAACGGCGGCATGAGTTCGTTTTCAATAGGATGTCATCATTTAGCATGTAGACACCATCATGGACTACCAAGCATGGCATCAGTTTGCCACCGTCGATCATCGCGAGGATGTCGAAGAGTTGGTCTTCCCACAACTATCTGAGTCTTAGTGATAGCTTGCATGGCTTGCTCAAACCTATTTTGTCTCACATGGGTACATGTGTAGATTGTAATGTAACATCTCGTAAAAGTGAAAGACCAAGTGTCGATGGTCGAATGTAACAGTCATGTAGTAGTTGAAGAGTCATGAGGGTAGGTGAAGAGTCACAAAGGGGAATGTCAAGGGTCACCCCGCACTTTGGTATTTATAGAACCTCATCACTCATTGTACAGGATTTTGGTAGCCAAGATTCCTATAGGTGTATCTTAGAGAAAGCTTGGAGTGTATTGTAACTAGCCTTGGCTTCTCCAGAGTGCAGAGCTAGTATATCTCTTTGGAAGAGCAGATGACAGTGACTTTAACGTTCTGCTGTCAGAACTAGTGGTTGGTCATGGTTGCATTGTATGATTGGATCTTTCAATCTTAATATAACATAGCCAACACATTTCATGCATATGTTGTTATTGTATTTCAGCTATCTTGGTTACTCTAATGATATATGTATTTGTTTGCTTACGCATGTATGTATGGACTCTTTCTATATATGTATGTATGAATCTTACTGAGATGTGCTGTTGGTTTAACCATCACTTTGGATCATTAGTTTCCCTGCCTTCTAGCTTGTGATGTATCTTTGCTCGTGTGTTCCCTTTAAAGCTGCATGTTTCCACAGGTTTCTAAGGGGCGCACTCATTCCCCTTTCCGTGTGTTAGAACCCTTCATGAACCTTCCTTGGCTTGCTGCGTTGGTAGCAAAGGTTAGAACCCTTCATGCACCTTCCTTGGATTGCTGCGTTGGTCACACCCTTGCTATCAACAAGGACATCCTGGTTGCCTCTGCATGCAACCGCAGTCAAGGTGATACCATACGAGCCACTGCTAGGAATCCTACACCAAACGGTCTGACGTCTAGTTGGGACTTCTTACCGGGGATATCCCTTGACATGCTGGCAGGTTCTGTTGGAAATAATACTGAGAGGGGGGTGGGGGGGTGAATCAGTATTATCTAATCAATATAAATTTTTCATTTCCATATTCAGATTCATATACGCTACTTTAGTTAAGGAAAACCATGTGTATACGCAACAATGTATAATGCAACCAACGTATATTCAGTAAACTTATAAATCAGTTAGTTGCTTCTTAATGTGTGCATCAGAACATTATTAACCATATGATCAGTAGAAAAGAGTAGTAAAGTAGAGAAAATTATCAACACACATGAACACGAAGATGTAAGGTGGAAACCCAATGTGGGTGAAAACCACCTGCTGCAATTTGTCTCTATCTTCTTTTAAATTAGAAACTTCTTTTTACAATGATTTTGTACTAGTGCAGGCTTATACCAGTACGCAGGCTACTACCTGTAGAAGGATACAACCTTCTCTCGTTCTCCAGCTTATCCTAGATGGGAGCTACAACCCCCTTAGCTCTTGTACTAGCTAAGGTACTAGTACGTAGGTGCTGACCTACAGAAGGCTACAACCTTCTCTTTTCTTCCAGGGACCACGTTTCATAAATTTTCAGACTGGATCCATGAATATTAATCAAACATCTGCATCAACCAATCTCCTTTGTACAAACAAATACTGAATCAACCAATCACTTCTCAGAATGATGTAACCAGAAAACAATACCAGTAACCAGACACCAATTCTGAATCCGGAACATTGCAGCAATAAACAGAAGCAGCTAAAACATATTTCAAGAGACGTACGCTACTTCACTATGTAGAAACCTGCGTACATACGCAAATGTATCAAATCCAACCAGCGTATACGTTTTCTTCACTTGGTTAACCTGCGTGTATACGCACCTCTGCTGTGCCGAACCTGCGTACAGATCTATAAAAGATAATTTACCCTTTTTACTTATTCAGACATTAGTTATATCCAGATTATCATATTTATAGATCAAATCATGCGCCAAATATAAAAGATCAAAAATTACACAAAGATACTTCTCTTCAAGCCTTAAGATCTTGACCCATCAATAGAACTTATCCTTCTCCTTTCACTCAGGTTCCTCCTTGATTCAGATCTAGTTATGCACCATAAACTAATGACCAATATTCTAGATCTTACTCCTCATTTTTAGAAATATTCAATGCTTAAGTCAATACTCTTGCCAAATGATCTCCTTCCCTTTTTATAGTCTTAGACCTTACTCAAACCATGGTCCAAAACCATTGAGAACCAATACTAGGGACCTAATACCCGCGTTCAACACTTTGTATGCAATACCAAGGACCAAAACCATAGGTTCAAATATATCGAACTAAATTCCATGGACCAAACATATGTCTTCCCACTTGTACGCACTTTTCTTTGCATGCAAGTGCGTGCATACGTATACACACCCTTTGGTTGGTAATCCGGCGTGTCTACACGACTTTGTTAAGAGGAACCTGCGTATACCTCATTTTCTCTCATTCTAAGAGCCAGAATTGTGATCTGCCCTTTGAGTGAGTTTCCATCAAGGACAACACCTGTGTCATAATGCCAACAATCTCCCCCTTTGGACTTGATGGCAACCCCAAGTCACTCAAAATCATTCTCCCCCTTTGACATCAAGGGCAAAGGGTTATGCTCCCCCTAAATACATGCTGAATTCTCTGCTCTGCTGTGCTTGTCCAAGCTCCCCCTGACTGTAGGCAAGGTCTTGATAAGAAAAGAAATAGATGACATAGAGACGAAATATCTATAGCAATACTATGATAGTTATCAACAACTATCATCAGCAGCATCTATCAATCATCATTCAGACCAGCAACCATGTTCTCCCTTTGCACCTGTTCCATCTGAAAACAAAACAATTGTGAATGTGAACCAAGATCTTCTAAGAAAATGCCAACAATGCACTGTTAGAAGAATATATGCTCCACCTGAACCTGTGCCAGATGGTCTCTGCCAGACCCATAACATACTCTTTTCATCCTGACCCTGGCCCACTATTTGTCTTTAAACCAACATATACACGACTGTATCTTTATAAACCAATGTATGTACGCGGATCCTCCTCATGAAACTCATGTACAACCACTTTTCTCTGAAACAGACAAGATTCTGCAGCAAGATGATGCATCAACTACCCCCAACTTCTGTCTGAGGTATTCAAATGTCTCCCTGGGAAGTGGTTTGGTGAGTATATCAACAACTTGTTCCTTAGAGGGAACATACTCCAATTTAACCTTGTGTTCAAGCACTTGTTCCTGGAGAAAATGATACTTGATAGGTATATGCTTAGTCTTTGAATACATGATAGGATTATTTGAAATACTGATTTCACTTGTATTATCACAAAAAATGGAGATAGGTGGAGTACAAGCGATTTGAAGGTCTTGCAATGTTTGCATCATCCAAAGGAGTTGTGTGCAGCAAAATGCAGCAACAACATATTTTGCTTTAGCTGTTGATAGTGCAATTGAACTTTGTTTCTTGCTAAACCAAGATACTAATCTGGAACCCATAAAGAATGCACCACCACTAGTGCTTTTTCTATCATCCACGCTTCCTGCCCAATCTGCATCTGTATATGCATGAAGTGTGAGATCTGTATCTCTAGGATACCATAAGCCATAGTTTTGAGTTCCTTGAAGATACTTGAAAATTTTCTTAACTGCCTGAAGATGAGTTTCCTTTGGATTTGCCTGAAACCTTCCAACTATTCCTACTGCATGCATAATGTCTGGTCGGGTACCTGTTAGATAGAGCAGACTACCAATCATGGATCTATAGGTTGGTTGATGTACTGCTGCTGATTCATCATTTGCACTGAGGCTGCATCCTGTTACCATAGGGGTACACATTGGTTTCGAATCCTCCATCCCATATTTCTTTAAGATCTGCTTGAGATACTTGGTTTGTGAATAGAAAAATGCCGTCTTTGTTTTGTTGGACTTGTAAACCAAGAAAATATGTGAGCTCACCAAGTAGGGACATTTCAAATTCTTTTTGCATCACCAAGGCAAAGTTTTGACTCATGTCTTCTTCATTACTACCAAAGATGATA
>APFE031297374.1:14809-58701 GCA_000404065.3 Pinus taeda
CTTTTATTGTAACACTTATATGCTTTGCTGTGGGGAGAGTAACCAAGGAGAATGCCTTCATCTGCTCTAGGTTCAAACTTGCCAAGGTTTTCATCAGTCTTTTTGATGTAGCATTTTCTTCCAAAAATTTTGAAGTATTTTACTGTGGTAGTCTTACCATGCCAAAGTTCATGAAGAGTCTGAGTGCTGTTTACCAGGACGTTTGTCTTGTTGAGAATAGTAACTGCAGCAAATGCAGCTTCACCCCAGAAGGTTGCGGGAGTTCCAGAATCATCAAGCATAACACGAGCCATTTGTTGAACCTTTATGTTCATCCTTTCCACTACTCCATTTTTCTAAGGGTTCCTTGCATTAGAGAATTCCCTTCTTATTCCATGTTCTTCAAAAAAATCAAAAAATTCATCCGAGGTAAATTCCCCTCCTCGATCAGACCCGAAGCATTTGATTCTCCGATCTCACTCGTTTTCAACCAAGGGCTTTAAATTATTTGAACTTATCGAAAGCTTCGTCTTTATGCTTCATAAGTCCTATCCAACACATCTTGGAAAAGTCGTCAATGAACAATATAAAATATTCTTCTCCTCGAGGTGACCTTTTCCTAGATGGACCACATACATCAGTATGGACAAGTTTAAGTGGCCTGCTAGCTGATCCTTCCTTCTAGAAAAATTAGTTCTGGTTTGCTTACCAAACTGACATGATTTACATATTGTATTGTCTGGAATTATGATGTTAGGGAGATCATGAACCGCCTGATATTTGCATGCTTTCCTTATCTGAGAGAAGCTTAGATGCCCCAATCTTCTATGCCATAGCCAGTGTTCATCATTCTTGCTTAGATATCATTGTTTTTGTCCTCCCTTGAGTATGTATAAATATTTTGGAGTTTTTATGCCTTTGATCACTGTTTCTCCTGTATCAAGCTCACAAACGATGCATCCATTTGATCAAAATATTACTTCATTTCCTTCATCACACATTTGACTGACACTTAATAGATTATGCTTTAAGCCATCAACATACATAACATTTCCAGCCTTGACCATTTCTTTCAAAAAAACAGAACCTTTACCTTTTATGAGTGCAGGGGTGTCATTCCCAAATGAGACCTTCTTTTCCTTTTTTAAGGCACTATATGACTGAAGTTTTTCTTTATCACCTGTCATATGTTTTGAGCATCCACTGTCAATGTACCACTGATTTTCCTGTCCTTCTGCATATAAGGATATCCTACATCTTTCTAGTTGTGATTCTTTCTTTCTCCATGTTTTAGGATTCAATGAAACTTGCTCCTTTTGAGTTGTTTGCCGAAACCTACTCTTGCATTCAGAATCTTCATGACCAAAGTTGTTACAAATAGAACATTCTACTTCATTCTCAAGAGCAGAAAAGTTATTGTAGGTCCTTTTCATGATCCGAATCATACTCCTTTGTTTTTGAGCTTCTCTAGTCATGATGGTCTTATAGGCAACACATTGAGCAGCTTTGTGACCAAAGTTATGACAAGAGAAACATTGGCCATTGAAGAAATTTTTGCGATTATCAAACCTACCAACCAAATGATTGTAGTTTCCATTGACATCCATTCTTGAGGCAAATTGAGAATGATTTACTTGTGGTTGTTTGAAGCTCTTGTTCATCCTTGAAGTAGATTGCCCCCGATTTACTTGGTAATCTTTGTTCATTCTTGAAGCAAATTGTCCCTGATTTACTTGGTGATCTGCATTATGCTTTTGCTGTTGATTGTCAACCTGTTCACTTTTTCTTGCTACATCAAGATAAGTTTTGGAGGTGGATGGCTTCTGTGCTTGCTTCTGTACTTGAGACGCTTCTTCAGTATATCCAAGACCTGTCTTGATTAGAGGAGAATGCTGCACTTTGATAATCTCATCTAAAGTTTCAAATCCTTTAGCAAATCTAAGATCAAGAGCTTTTGATTTCTCAATATCATTTCTAAGTCCCACAATTTCACATTCTAACTTTTCATTGTGTTTTTCTCTTTGAGAAAGTTGGAATGTCAGAGTATCTATGATCATATTCTTTTCCTCTAAACAAATTTTGAGTTTAGAAATTTCTTCATAAAGACCTTCTTCATCTATAGCATCCAAGAAATCATCATCTTCAAAAGCCATCAAAAGTCTATAATCATTAGGTTGTTCATCTTCATCACTATTTGAATATCCATCACTGTCTTCATGTGTATAATAGCTCTTCTTACTTACATTTTGTTTTCTATTCCATCTAACTGGTTCCTTACCTTTGTCAAGTTTATCTTTATGAGGACACTTAGCAGCATAATGACCAACTCTTCCACAAGCAAAGCATTTGAAAGGCAGCTTACCTCTGAATCTTCCAGTTCCCCGTTGAAGGTTCTTGACAAAATTTGATTCTTCCTCTTCTTCTGACATATATCCTGACTCATTGTAATCTCCTTTTCCTGAGGCTTTGAATGCAACTTCTCTCCTATCTGATGGTCCCCCTTTTCTCATTTCGTAAGCAGTTAGGATTTCGTGTAGCTGTGACATGGTAATGCTCTATAGATTCTGTTTTTCTTCTATGGCAGAAACTTTTGAATCAAAATTAGGAGACAAAGATCTTAGAACCTTTTCAACTAAAACAACTTCTTTTATTTCTTCACCCAAGTTTTTCATACAATTAACAATCTCATCTATATGTAGGAAATAGTTAGCCACGCTTTCATCATTGTGCATTCTGAAATTTTCATATTGAATTCTGAGAGTTTGTAGTTTTGCTCGTTTTACTTGTTCATCTCCTTCATAGCTCAGAACGATCTTGTCCCATATTTCTTTCGTGGTTTTGAGCTACATAACCTTGACAAATTCTGATTGAGATAGACTCCCTAATAGAGTATTGACAGCCTTTGCATTTGTTTCATACTGCTTCTTACCATCCGTATCTGTAGGAGTTGCTGATGGAAATGTGTATCCTGTTTCCACAATATCCCAAACTTATGTACCAAGAGATTGAAGATAGGCAGTGATTCTTACCTTCCAATAGAAGTAGTTGCTCCCATAAAAAATTAGTGGCCTGATTGATGCTTCTTTTTCGTAGTTGCTCATGATGATATATCTTCCTTCAAGCGATCAAGCTTCTTCTGAAAGACCTGCTTTGATTCCAATTGTTGGAAATAATACTAAGAGGGGGAGGGGGGGTGAATCAGTATTATCTAATCAATATAACATTTTCATTTCCATATTCAGGTTCATATACGCTACTTTAGTTAAGGAAAACCGCGTGTATACGTAACTATGTATAATGCAACCAACGTATATTCAGTAAACTTATAAATCAGTTAGTTGCTTCTTAATGTGTGCATCAGAACATTATTAACCATATGATCAGTAGATAGGAGCAGTAAAGCAGAGCAAATTATCAACACACATGAACACGAAGATGTAAGGTGGAAACCCAATGTGGGTGAAAACCACCTGCTGCAATTTGTCTCTATCTTATTTTAAATTAGAAACTTCTTTTTACAATGATTCTGTACTGGTGCAGGCTTATACCAGTACACATGCTACTACCTACAGAAGGCTACAACCTTCTCTCGTTCTCCAGCTTCCCCTAGAAGGGAGCTACAACCCCCTTAGCTCTTGTACTAGCTAAGGTACTAGTACGTAGGTGCTGACCTACAGAAGGCTACAACCTTCTCTTTTCTTCCAGGGAACACGTTTCATAAATTTTCAGACTGGATCCATGAATATCAATCAAACATCTACATCAACCAATCTCCTTTGTACAAATAAATACTGAATCAACGAATAACTTCTCAGAATGCTGTAATCAGAAAACAATACCAGTAACCAGACACCAATTCTGAATCCAGAACACTGCAACAATAAATAGAAGCAGCTAAAACATATTTCAAGAGACGTACGCTACTTCACTATGTAGAAACCTGCGTACATACACAAATGTATCAAAGCCAACCAGCGTATACGCTGTCTTCACTTGGTTAACCTGCGTGTATACGCACCTCTGCTGTGCTGAACCTGCGTACAGATCTATAAAAGATAATTTACCATTTTTACTTATTCAGAGATAAGTTATATCCAGATTATCATATTTATAAATCAAATCATGTGCTAAATAGAACAGATCAAAACTTACACAAAGATACTTCTCTTCAAGCCTTAAGATCTTGACCCATCAATAGAACTTATCCTTCTCCTTGCACTTAGGTTCCTCCTTGATTTAGATCTAGTTATGCACCATAACCCAATGACCAGTATTCTAGATCTTGCTCCTCATGAGATATTCAATGCTTAAGTCAATACTCTTGCCAAATGATCTCCTTCCCTTTTTATAGTCTTGGGCCTTACCTAAACCATGGTCCAAAACCATTGAGAACCAATACTAGGGACCTAATACCTGGGTTCAACACTTTGGATGCAATGCCAAGGACCAAAACCATAGGCTCAAATATATCGAATTAAATACCATGGACCAAACATATGTTTTCCCACTTGTACGCACTTTTCTTTGCATGAAAGTGCGTGCATACGTATAAGCGCCCTTTGGTCGGCAATCTCGCGTGTATACGCGACTTTGTTAAGAGGAACCTGCGTATACCTCATTTTCTTTCATTCTGAGAGCCAAAACTGTGATCTACCCTTTGAGTGAGTTGCCATCAAGGACAACACCTGTGCCATAGTGCCAAACCTGTGTCATAATGCCAACAGGTTAACATCGTCAAGAGTTTGACAATGCATCCTATTTTTCTAGAAATTTAATTACTGTATTTTCTTTAAAATGGGTTTCAAAATTAAATATTATGCAAATTATTATCCCCAGGAAAACGGTTTAGCAAAATCTACAAATAAAAGCCTCTTGAGAATAATAAGGTGGACCATAGATGAAAATAAAAAGAATTGGCATAAAGCTTTAATATTTGCTTTGTGGGTTGATAAAATAACTCATAAAGCTTCTTTAGGTACTTCACCTTACTATTTAGTATATGGAAAAGAGGATGTGTTACTCGCTAATATAGCTTTTCCTTCATTAGCCGTAGTTCAATCTATTGAGGAACAACCCTATTCTTCACTTCAATTAAGATTGTCTTAATTACTGAAATAAGAAGAAGAGAAGGAAAAAAATAAAACCTGGTTCAATGCAAGCTCAACTAGAAATAAAACCTTTGAATTGGTGATCTTGTACTGAAATGGGATAAAGCCCATGAGGGAAAAGGTAAAAACACAAAGTTTCAAAAACTTTGGCTAGGACCATTTCAAATTATGGAAAATCTTGGCCCATCTACTTTTATTCTCCAAGATTTACAGAGTAGGGAAGAATCCCTCCCCGTGAATGGGAATAGCCTTAAGAAAAATCTTTCATGAAGATCATGTTTTTTGTTGTTGTAAGAATGTAGATAATCATATGTATAAACCGACTTGTCTTTTAGCTATTTTTGTTGAATGATACTCTTTTGACTTTGTACTTGAGTCTTATATTAATAGTCTCTATCATTATTTTGAGTTTCATTTTCTAAAATGGAAACGTATCAAGCAAATGATTATTATGCTATCTTTCAATATTTCATAAATATTACAGTCTCTGATATTAATAACTCTGTTATATTATTCTGTCAGCTACTCATAACCTAAATCTCTAAAAATGATATTTTGTCTCATGACTAGCCATAACTTTAAACAACTGTTGAAATAGGTAAAGGCTATGAAAGATTTTAGCATATTATGAATCTAACTTTTATCTAAAGGAGAAGATTTACCTCGCCATCCTAATCAATTATTTTTAGACTTTAATTCAAAAATATAAATCTTGAAATTTAAGGGGTCTCATTAAGAGCCAACTTACCATGACCATGGGTACTAATGGTACTGGCGTTACCACATCTGGTCACCAAGCCAGGGTAATGGCTTATAGCCAAAAGCTGTAAGATAATAAGTCTCATCACGAGTTGGCTTGTTCATTATCATTAATACTTGCGAATGGCATTGGAGACATCTGGTCACCAAGTCGGGACAATGACTATCAAGGAAAAGTAAGTATCAAAAATAAAAAATAAATTTCTTTAAAACCCTTACTAATGGATGATATATAGTATTTCCTTAGTTTACGGTAACCCTGTTGAGGCCATGGACACTTGCTAGCAGCAATGGCACTACATGTGACAATGGAGTCTATCTTAATACAAAACTCACAAATAATCTTTATCTCACCATTATAACTAGCATTAACAACTGGCTGTTAGAGAGAGGTTAAGTTATTTCATATCAATAGGTTGAGAAGTTTGCAAATAATAACTTTCCTTTTTATTTTTTTCAGAGAAATATTTCTATAAAATTTGAATTTAGAATTATGATATTTTCATATTTATTCCTTTTTCTGTTCAATTTCATTAATTTATTTAGAGATAATTGTTTCACCCAGTACAACGCCAATTGTCGTAGCAAATAACAACCCCATTTTTCTTGATTATTAAGACATAATAAGTAATGGAGAACCCTTTTATTTTTCTTACGTTTCCATAAATCACTTTACCTTTGTTTAATAAAAGGAAAAACGGGAAATAAGTTTGTGAGTGGTCTTGAAATCATTTAAAAAAAACTTAAGTTATCTCCTCATCAGAGCGAATGTTATCAGAGCCATTTTATCGGATCCATTCCATAAAACGTTACGAGATTTTTATCTCCAATATTTGAATTCCCAATGTTTCGAAAAGTAATATTCTTGAGGTGAGGTTCCCATGTGATACACTAAATCCTTGTTGTTAGAGATTTTTTTTATCGTAAGTTTTATTTATAAAACATTACTAAATTCTTTGTTCCCGAGGTCTTGCTTCCCGATGCTTTTCCTTTATATTTATAACTTTTATATCAGGTTAGTATATATCAGGGCTTCGAATATCGTAAATAAAATTTAATTAAACTTACAAAAAAGATTCCACCGAGAATGTTCTTATAGAAAAAGGCCTTGTTTATTAGAGCTCTTACTTTCAACACGTTATATCTCGAACCTTTCCATATCAGAGGGATACAATATCATAAGTCCATTTTAAATTACTCTCCAATATTTCCTCCCAAAATATGATGTGGCAATGTTCACGTGGCTTCCCATCATTTAACTAAAAGGATTTTAATGTGATTTTACTGGTCTCGAAAGTATAAACAATTCACATTTAATTAGCTTTGGTTTTCCTAATTCGTTCTAGAACATGTTTTTATTATAAGTTCTATTTTATGCCAGTGTGAGTTGATGCTAAATAGTGTCTCTGCTAAGTTCTTACACTTGTCCCTTACAAGTGAACTCTGATTCTTGGCATTTTGAAGAGATGAAGAAAGGTGACAAGGGAAAGAAGAAGGCTCCATAGCAGTAACCTGCAGTTCCATTTGTGGAAGGAATAAATGAGAAAAATCCAAGAGCAGGATTGTTTTCCAACACTGTATGCACAAGAGATGTTGGGCTTTCCTCCTGGGAAGTGATTTATTAGTATTTTGAAGAGGAAGGGCTAGAGGTCACTAAAATAACAATCACAACCGATGAAAAGACTCCTATCTCGGAAAATACTCCATAATATGTGGCCAATTCCTTTCTTCATAGGATTGGGCTAGACCAAGACTAATGTCGTATATAGATATGGTTCGATGGGTGGTTAAAAATATGGATATCTCCGAGAGACACATACAAACATTGAAGGGAACGATGATTGGTTCTTTTGCTAGCAAGGATTTGCAAAGTATGTGTCATTTGCCTAATCCTTAGTGTGTTTATAACAAGCAGTATGTCAAAGCCTTTATAAAGGAGAATTCGACAACGGTGAGAAAACCCTAATCAAAATAAAGCTGAGGAAACCCGTAAGTACTCAATCGATTCCCTCACTGCTCCATTTTCCCAAGTTGAATCTATGGTGTGTCAGTTGCATGCATTGCCTAATGTGTCAAAATTCCTAGACACCTGGGTACCTTTAATGGATGGTGCAATAGAAGGCTTTATATTTGATTGGGCCACTATTTTTTCAGATAATTTAGCTACACACATATTATCTTTCTGGCGTACCAGAAATATTTATGAAAATAAGATCCTTGCTTTCTACATGTATGCCTATGTCATGGATTCTCTGTGTTTTACAATGGATTTTCCTACCATGGGCTAGAAATGGACCATTCAAGATACAAAACCCATTAATACTTATCATGATATTCTGCAAGAGTTCAAATACTATGAGCATTTTACCAGATTTTTCATAGAGTGTGCTTCTGATTTATGAAGTCAATTTTTATTCTAAACCACCTTGGATGTCTCAAGAAGCCATGGATGATCTTCAGAAAGTTGGAATTTGGTTTGTGGAGGAATTGTTCACTTACATTAGAGTCTATGGTAGCCTTGCCCATCCTCATGTTTTTCTTTTGTTCATCCCAAGCAAGCTAGTAAGCAGAGGTATCCTATCAAATAGTGGGTTATAGTATCTCTATGACATTGAAGGAATCAAATAAAATGATATGGACCAATTTCCCCATCAGATTTGGAATATTTGAATTTGCAAATTACCACCAGACTGAGAAAGACATTTTAGGAATTTAGGTCCTTAATTTACCTACTGTGCCCAACATACAATATGATCCTAGTGTTGTGGTGAATAATTTCACTGCCTTTCATAATCTTGGACAATTTGTCCATGAGGAAGACAAGTTGGATGAATTATTTGCTCAATCCTTCTCTTATGCATCAGTCCTAAAAAAAGTGGAGGAAAAATTGAATACAAAGGAGAAAAATCAGTTTGTATAGTACAAAGATTTTACTTCCTCTGAATTTGCTATAATTAACCCTAGAGAATTCACCAGTTTCTAAGGATCAACCTGATAATTTTTCACAACTAATGGTTTCTCCTCAGGATCAACCATAGGTTATTATAACTTCCTCCACATCTCAGACAGAGGATTTAATTTTTCATCCTAAGTTAAATGAGGCATGGAAAGAGTTTAGTCAAACTCTTAATTCAAAGACTGATGAGCAGGATATAGTTTCTCAAGCAACAACAACTTCACACCAAGATGAAGTTCAAAATTCTCTAAAGAATTATGAGAAGAATACAAAGTTAGGGGAGACTTCCGATAAGTCTTATGTTCAAAAGAACATTGAGATCATTCTTGCTTTTCCCACTACGAAAGTAACTCTCAATATTGAGGAAATTCCTCCCCTAGACATTTTATACAATCCTCAACATAAAAACGTGGTAAAAAGGGGAAGGAAGAAAATGAAATTAGAGAAATATCAATCATTATTACCCAACAAAAGTTCTTCTTTTTAAGTCCACTGGAACAAACTCTTAATACTGAGAGACATAAAATTAATGAACAATGGAAGAATCAAGTGTCTGAGTTAAAAAAAAAAATTGACGCCCTGAACGTACAATATGACAAGGATGTACAAATGGAAGATGATCTAGTTAAAGAAATGCAAAAGAAAATAGACAATTCCATGTCAAGTATCAACTGACATAATTCAAGAAAGAAGAAAAAAATTAAATGCTTTTCTTAAGCATCAGAAGCAATTATTTTGCAATAAGCTCATGATGATCCATGATCAATGTAAAACTGCAAATTCTTTAGTTGATGAATTGTACGATATGACAAACTATTTTGATGAGGTGAATGAGCAACTGACTGATTTTTTGACCTGGCATGAAAGTGTAGAGGGAATATATGAAAATCTTCCTAAGATGGATGAAACTCAAAAGATGATAATTTTCAAAGAATGGGAAATCAAGATAGAGTAGGTTGCAGCTGTTGTGCATGAAGCTCGAGATATTTCTAGTTCTATCGTAGAAGCTGTCAATGATACCTTATTGCATTCAAATCTCATATATAACTGCTCCGAAGCTTCAATTCCAAGTTCCAAGACATTACTCAAGGCGTGGTTGGAATAGAGTATAAAAATGGTTGAACTGATTGAACAACTATCTAAACTTAACCTTGAGCATCATTGACAGTTTCTGGTTAAGCTACATAGTCAATGGTTAATTCTCTGATGTCTTTCCAATGTCACTGCTCAGATTCCACCATCACTGAAGACTGTTATTTTTACTAATCATATGGGAATCAAGCCCAGGCAACCCCCAAAGCTCACCATCTTGCTAGATATCTACAAATTGTGATAAATCACTATTGGACAATCTTCATCTTAAGCTTAGAAATTGTTGAAACTATTTCCTGATTAGTCCTTTACTATTGTTTATGTTGAGAAGTTGTTAGAATAGTTTATTTTTTTTCTTTTTGTATTAAGACTATAAATTACTTCTTCAAGATGGAGAAGGGGTAATGAATTTTGCAAAGAAAGGACTTGAAATTGCACTATTGTATTTTAAGTTTTTCTTAATATAAGCTGAACCACTTACAATTTCAGTATGAGTAGATCTACAGTTTATCGGGTACTATTATCTTATGTTTCTATGTATTTGCTTTGAAAGGGAATTGTTTATTGTTTTTTTGTTCACATATATGTATGTTAGTCAGTCTTTCATGATCACTATTGATATGATGATTGAAATTTAATGTTATATTGTGAACAACAATTTTTTATCATATGTGATGTTTTAATCAAATTAATTTAATTAACTATTTAATTAAATTAATTTTCTTTGATTGAATTATTATCGTAATTGCATAATGATTTACATTATTATGTTTATTAAGACATCTTTTGAGCACATATGTTATTAGCTTACCCGAGTATTATAATAAGTTTTAGTGATATCTATATATATATTATCAGAATTCATTAGTTTTGCTTAATAAATACATTATCACCACCATTTGTCCCATTCCACATATTTTAATTAAGGGAAACTCGTCCCATAATTCCATTCAGATCCACCTTTCCAAACGGAAAAGGGTCTAATTGGGACCTCGACCGGGTGGTTTTCCCCCAATGTTAGTGAGGTAAATTTAGACCATCGACAATGTGTAATCCATTTCTTCAGCAGAGTTGTGCATTTTCAGGCCATCCCCAGAAGTGGAGGTATAAGATGTAATTTTTTATGGTATGCATTTTTTTTTTTTGCTGAAGATTAATGAAAGAGGCCTCCCACATTGAGTAGGTCCCAGAGGCATAACCCACATTGGGTGAACTCCATTATCAACTTGTATGTGCCTTTGTTTGTCATGGTTGCCTTTGAATTTCCGCTTCTTTTATGTGTGTGCATTCATGGTTACATGTTATTTTAAATGCAATTCTATATGCATCATTGAAGCGAAAATATTTGGATCATTGGGAAACATAATTTATGTGTGTGCCTTTGTTTCTCATGGTTGCCTTTGAATTTCGCTTCTTTTATGTGTGCGCATTCATGGTTACATGCTATTTTAAATGCAATTCTGTATGCATCCTTGAAGCGAAAATATCTGGATCATTAGGAAACATAATATTTTTGTCAACAACATCCCTCGTTACCTATGCTTTGAGGAGAAATCATTTCATGAGAGGAAGGCAATGTTATGTAAAATATTAAATAAATATTAATTATGATTGATTAGGTAGAGGGGACACAATCAAAATATCAAGACCCCTTGTGTAAAGGCACCTAGGGCTATATTTAAGGCAAGGGAGTTCATTGCTAAGACCATCATTCAATTTATCATATAATATAAACTAAACATTTATTTTACAGTGTCAATTTCTTTGTAACATAGGAAAAATAATAACAAAAGATTTCACTTAGTTAATTGGTCCACAATTAAGGCCCCTCTTGTTTTATGGAGGTTTGGGTATAAAGCAACCCTCCTTGATGACTATGGCATTGGGTGGAAGACTGTTATGGAGATTCATCTCATGAGAGAACAATTGGTGGAGACATGTTCTACAATAGAAATACACAAATGAGTAAAAAATTTCCAACCTTCCTTCTCTCTCATGGCAAAGAGGAGATTCTCCAATTTTGGAAATTGATGGTGAAAACAATTCCCTTGATCAATTCAAATATTACCTAGATCTCGGGTAATGGAAAGAATATTGATTATTGGTTGGATAAAATTAACAATGATCCCCCTCTGGTCAATTATTCAACTCTCTTGAGGCTTCACTACTTGAAAGCTAGAGCAAGGAAGCGTTCTTTGTTTGTCATCTCCTATTGGGATGTAAATGACAATTGGAAAGGTTGGAATATGGAATTCATCCCCCCTCATATGGAAGATTTAAAGTAAGATCTAGAAAAAATCTTAGCAGGATGTACACTGAAGTCCATTGTAGAGGTTGACACTAGAGCTTGGGGAAAATCTGTTGAAAACACAATAATAAAATCTAGTTTTGACTTTGCCTTGGTCAAACTAGATTAAAATTTGAATTTATATTTTAGCAGAATACTTGGAGGTAGTTAAGTGAGGTGACATGGCACTTTTCACTCAGTTAACTCAATAAATTCGAGTTGGGGAAGCTTGAGTTCAATTCTACATGATTGATTTCTAATTTGTAGCAATCTATTTTAGTTAATTTGAGTTATTGTTAGTTTAACTAGTGGAGGTCAGGTTGAGGAAGTAGAATTTCAACCACACTCAGTGATCAACCCGTTAACTGATAAATCAACCCAAAATAATTGTTGTATTTAGAGAATTCAAGTTACCTAGTTGATATGGAGATTCCAAGGCAAAGTATTATCAGTTGTAGTATATTCCTATGTGTATAGGTGGTGCATGAAGTCAGAGATTGACGTAAGGATATTTCACAATTCCATAGTGTGAAATTCCTAAAAAATAGGGGAAATTTCCCAAGGGAACAACACAAGGAAATAGGAGCTTGGGAAGGCATGAAATTGGCTAAGTGTTGGCTAGGTTCAGTTACTCAGGTACAGGGATAGACTATCCACTTGCAGGGTGTGCTCAAGCTTGAGCAAGCACATGTATTTCATCTATATTATCTAATTAATGAAATATATATAGTAAGGGGTTTTGAGAAGTTGCTTTCCCCTAGATAAATCTATGTGCACGTGTGATGTTTCCTTTTGCATGTCTATGATTTGTGTTACAAATGGTGAATTAACTTCTGCAAATTAGTAGAGTAGCTTCAACTCTTGAAATCAGGTTTGAGTTTGCAGATCAGGTTGTAGGTTTTCTTCAGGGTTGAGAAGATGGCTTTCAATGGACTAAGGCTTGAGTATTCCCTTGAGGGAAGATCAAATTATGTTGCATGGAAGGATGATCCAGGTGGATGTTGGTGGCCACCCGCCTATCCCACTTGGACCCCCACAACAGTCTCTTTCAGTTTTTCAGTTTCCTTAATTGTAGCACAATTTACTATTTTTGGTAGTTTTTCGAGTCCTGAACTTCCACAGCCGTCTTGAGGCCTTAAACAATGTTTTTTGGAAAAACCAAGAGAAATATGGGTCAAAATTTGTATTCCTAGGATAGATCTTTCTAACGAGGTATTGTGCACATCAAACAGAGATCGTATGCCAAAGTTACGACCCCGGGAAGTTGATGTACCAATTTACCCAAATAGGGCCCATAGTTTGGCACTTCATCTCCTAGGGTTAGGTTTTTGGGTGTTTAGGGTTTTCCATTGTTTCTCAATAATAAATAGGCCTTTGAGCCTCATTGTGACATAGTTTAGAGGCATGTAGCCACCACATCTCTTCTTAGAGATAAGCTACCATTACCTGAGCTAGTCTATTTCCATTCTATTTGTAAGCATATTTAAGTATTTTACATTAATGCAATGAAGTATTATTTCTGCTTCATATCTGTATTTATGTTTATTTCTATAATTTGTTGCGTTCCTAAATAAATCCAGATCAATGGTATTAGAGCGGTCTACTCTTTCTCTGTTCTTCTTTGCATGTCCCCAATGAGGTCAGGATATAAGGAGTTAGGGCTTGATCTCGTTGAGCCTTTGCAAGATCAGCCTTGCAAACCTCGATGGCCTCCCATGGGAGATGAAAAGAAAGACGAGGGAATAGGAGATCCTATCAAAATCTTGCTCAAAGAAGCACCCGAGTGACAGAGGAACGTGATGACGAACAACTTTGCCCAGATCATTCAACGACTACCTAGGGGCGACACATCTACTTCTAGAAACTACTCTGGAAATGCCACACCCTTTAAGGTACAAGTTAACTTTGAAATTCCCACATTCAAGGGTCAGATAGATGCAGATGCCGTAGAAAAATGGTTAAATATGCTAGAAGGGTATTTTTCTATTCATGATTTTTCTATCCAG
This sequence comes from Pinus taeda, assembly GCA_000404065.3. NCBI lineage: Eukaryota > Viridiplantae > Streptophyta > Pinopsida > Pinales > Pinaceae > Pinus > Pinus taeda. The sequence continues at coordinate 28,997 of APFE031297374.1, forward strand.
GAAAAGATTACTTTCGCTCTTCTCAAAGTAGCTCCCCACGTCAAGGACTGGTGGAAGACTACTGCAAGTAGAAGGATGAAAGTACGAACTCACTGTTTTCAGTCGCTTCCACTTGGAATTCATTCTGGGATGCCATTGAGGAGCAGTACTACCCTGTTGTGAGCTATGAGGACAAATACACAAAGTGGACCATGTTGCCATAGGGAAGGGACCAAGATGTGTCAGAGTTTACCAATGTTTTTCATACCCCGCGCACGAAGTTGGGCATCAAGGGTTCTGAGAAAATTTTGGTACTCAAATACTGCGACTGCTTACAAAGGTACATCCAGGATGAGATGGAGTTCCTGGACATCTCCTCGCTTGGCACGACGTACTGATACGCTGTCTAGATCAAGCAGAAGTTTAAACAGAAGAAGTGAGACTTTGGATCCGTGAATCCGAAGTAAGGGAAAGGCTTCCCCAAGTCGCAGAACCAAGGACAAATCTAAGACGGTGTGACCCAAGACAATCCGTCAAAGCCGCAAGAAAATAACAACACCACAAAGTCAAAGAAGGACATAGGAAAGTGGTGTGAGTTCCCTAAGAGTCCCACTCACAACACAAGTGAGTGTCAGACCAAACAGTCGCTGGTGGCCGAGTTGGGCTTCAAAATCAGATGCATGTTCTGACTCCGAATCAGAACCTGACAAGACGAATGACAAAGGCAAGCAGATCATTGAGGCAGAGCCCAACACCATTGTTGCCACTGCAAAGATCCAGAAGAATGAGCTCGAAGATCTAGAGGAGGGGGAGCATATTTTCCACTCACAAATGTGGGTGAAAGGTTCACTGCTGTAATTCATTGTCGATAGTGGTAGCCAAAAGAACCTCATTTCAGTAGAGGTCGTGAAGTGGTTGGGCCTACAAACTGCACCACACTTGCAGAAATACAGTATCAGGTGGCTTCACCAAGGACAAGATCTCCGAGTCCGCCAGTAGTGCTGCCTTCCCTACAACATCAAGCCCTTCACTGATGAGGTATGTGTGATGTTGCACCTCTTGATGTTTGTGATGTATTATTAGGCCAACCATAATTATGGAAGCAACATGTTGTGTATGAGTCAAGGCCTCGCAATGTTATTATTTCTTTGGGTAATTCATTATACATGATACCAGAGGTAGCCTGACATACTGCCACCTCTTTGATCTTTGCTAAGAAATGCAGTAATATCATCTCCCAGACTATGAAATTTATTTTCTTTTTGGTTCACTCTCAAAGTAAGGGGAAGATCGAAGCCATATCCATGGCCCCTAGGAAGGGTTCCTCCACACAATAGAAGTAGGGGGATATGGTCATGAAAGAATATAGGGACATCTTCTCCTCACCCACAGGGGCACTGTTGCACTGTCAGGTCAAACATTCATTCGATCTGAATCCCGGAGCACCTCTACCCAACGGGCCGATATATCATCGCTCTAGTATGGAAAATGCTAAGTACATGAAGCAAAGTGATCAACATCAGGTACCACATAAGTTTTAAGTGGACAGCAAGTTTTGGTTGCATTTGCAGAAAGAATGCCTTACCAAAGCCCATCGGAAGTTCAGACCACTCCAATATGGTTCGTACACCACTACCAATCTGCGGGAAACAATGCTTTGATGCAAAAAATTCCCTCATTCCTTGGCTTTCACTGAGTGTTCAATGTGGACAACCCTCGACTATGCTTCCCACCATTACTGGACACATCGAAGATTGTAGAACAACTCACTAGGGACCAAGTTCAACAGAAGTTTCCCCATCTCATGGAAGCACTCAATGCAATGGAGACCATTGCTTCCTAAGGGGGGAGGAATGATCCAAGTGGATGTTGGTGGCCACCTGCCTATCCCACTTGGACCCCCACAATTGTCTCTTTCATTTTCCTTAATTGTAGCACAATTTACTATTTTGGCAATTTTTCGGGTCCTGAACTTCCGGAGCTGTTTTGAGGCTCTAAACGACGTTTTTTTGGGAAAACCGGGAGCCACATGGTTCTATAACCCATGTTGTGCTCACTCAAAAGTTGTAGTCCTTAGATAGATATTTCTAACGAGGTATTGTGAGTGTCAAACATAGATCATATGCCAAAGTTACGACCCCGGGAAGTTGATGTACCAATTTACCCAAATGGGGCCCATAGTTTGGCGCTTCATCTCCTAGGGTTAGGTTTTTGGATGTTTAGGGTTTTCCATTGTTTCTCAATAATAAATAGGTCTTTGAGCCTTATTGTAACACAATTGAGAGGCATGTAGCCACCACATCTCTTCTCAGAGATAAGCTACCATCACCCGAGCTAGTCTTATTTCCATTATGTTTGTAAGCATATTTCAATATTTTACATTAATGAAATGAAGTATTATTTCCACTGAATCTCTGTATTTATGTTTATTTCTATAATTTGTTGCGTTCCTACATAAATCCGGATCAAAGGACGACATGGAGGTAGTACTGGAGGATAATGGGTTGAAGAAATTCATTGATAATGATATTCTGAAACCAACAACATCTGATGCAAAGGATCTAGCAGAATGGAAGAAGTGTGTTTCTAAGGCAAGGAGGATCATATTGGAGGGCGTAAAAGACCATATGGTCTCAAATATCAATGGGAAAGAGACTCTGTATGCAATGTGGCAAACAATGAATGATTTGTTCCAGAATAGTGGTGACCATAGGAAATTGGCACTAAAGGAAAAAATTCATAATATCAAGATGCAGAGGAACGAGACCATTCCACATTACCTGATTAGGTTTATACAATGTTATGACGAACTTGTTCAAGTTGGTGTTAATGTAGTAGAGGATGATTTGATGAGCCTAGCCCTTCTAGGCCTTCCAAAGAGCTGGCACAACTACCAATATTCATTGAATAGGAGGGAGACACTACCAAATTGGGAATGCTTGTGGTCTGATTTGGTACAAGAGGAGATAAAGCGAAATACCATAGACGAGACTTCATCCAAGGATGACAATGAGGAGAATTTTCCCTTGGATGGAAACACAAATAAAGGGAAAGGGAAGAAATCCCAATCAAAAGTAGAATCTAGTCAAGGGGAAAAGAAGAAAGACTTGTCCATAATCAAGTGCTTTCACTGTCATGAATTCAGGAACTATGCAATGAAGTGTCCACACAAGAAGGAGAGCAAGAAGACCATAGGAGGAGCATCGATTAAAGCCTTGGCTTCACAATTCAAGCTTGATTTTACTCTCATTACATATATGGCCAACATGGTGATGGGAAGTGTGTGGTATCTCGACAGGGTGCCTCGTTCCATATGACGGGGAACATATATTTTTTCAGTGATTTGGAGGAGAAGGATCTCTGGATGCACATCGAGATGGGAGATGATGGAAGGTAAAACATGACTAGTTTTGGTACCATCACCTTTCATAGGGAGTCGAGCTCCCCTCTCAGGATCAAGGATGTGATGTTTGTACAGGGTCTAAAGAATAATCTTGTCTCAGTTACAGTTTTGGAAGATCATGGCTACGATGTGATCTTCAGCAAAGGAAATGCATTCTTGAGACACACATTCATGGGATAGGGAAGAAGATCAGGGTTTGTAGGAAGAACCTCTACAAGCTATATGTGGAGGATTGTGCTACATTGAGCACAAAGGAAGAGAAGGTGCAGAGACACGATGTCGGTGAATTTTGGCATAAAAGACTTGGCCATTTTCATCACGGTGCTTTTAAGATCATGAAACAGATTAGCACAAGCCTCCCAAAGGAGTACTAGAGCAACATGACACAAGCAAAGGGTGTACCTTGGGGAAGTTCACAAAAGCCACTTTCCATGATCGGGACAACAAAGCATACGTAGTCCTTGAAAGGATCCACTCTGATGTTTGTGGAACTTTCTCGACAAACTCCACTGCCAGGCACATGTATTTTGTTATCTTTATTGATGATTATTCGCGGAAGTGTTGGATCTTCTTCATGTGGAAGAAGGATGAAACTTTCTCCAAGTTCTCAGAGTTCAAGTAAATGGTGGAGAAAGAAATGAGAAAGAAGGCGAAGGCTCTTGGGAGCGAAAACGGGGGTGAGTACGTGTCGAATGAGTTTAAAAATTTATGTGCAAAAGAAGGCATTCAATGAGAGTTGAAAACACCCCAAAACCCACAACAAAATGGGGTGTCTAAGAGGATGAACCGATGCATTGTAGGAGCAACACGAGAACTGTTGCATGACCAAAGCCTACTTTTGCACTTGTGGATTGAAGCATGCAACCTAACGGTCTATTTACAGAACATGAGTCTGCATCGGATTCTTTGCATGATCACACCAGAGGAGGATTTCTTGGGGAGGAAGTTGGGTGTGTCACACTTTAGGATCTTTGTAGCCTATGTCTATTGCCATGTATCTAAAGAGTCAAGGAAGAAGTTGGAGCTGACAGTAGAGTTGGGGGTGTTTGTGGGTTACACAGAAAGTCCCCACAACTACCGTGTGTATTTGAAATCCCTCATAATGATAGTTGTGCAATGGAATGCCAAATTTGATGAAGACAAAGCAATGCAATGCTCTCTTGAGAGGGAGCTACAAATCCCATAAGAGGAGGAGATTTTAGCTCGAAAGGAGGAGCCTCAGGATGCTGTGGAGAAGCCACAAGTTTAGGAGCATAGAGTGGAGACAACCACTCAAGCAAAATCATCCACAAGAGGCAGGAAGAGAAGCAAAGATGCTGAGAGACTTGTGCAGGATGCGAGGGAGAATGTGGGTGCTCCTTCAAATCAACATTGGCAGAGAAGGTCACCAAATCAGTACATTAGCTACATGGCTCTAACTAATGAGCTAGTAGAGACTAAGCCATCCTCTTTCAAGGAAGAAGTAGAGAAACTAGTATGGGTTGATGCAATGGTGGAGGATTATTAATCCATTGTGAAGAACAATGTTTGGGAAGTGGTCCAAAGACCAATAGACAAATCAATGGTGGGTTTGAGATGGATCTTCAAGGTGAAGTAGACAGCGGACGAAAGCATAGAAAAATACAAGGCCAAATTTGTGGCCAAGGGGTACTCTCAGGTGGAGGGGATTGACTATGAGGAGACCTTTGCTCCTGTAGCAAGGTACTCATCCATGAGATCAATCCTTGTTTTTTTTGCACAGATGGGTTGGAAGATCCACTTGATGAATGTGAAAACAACTTTCCTCAATGGAGAGTTATTGAGGAGGAGGTGTATATCAAGAAATTAGAAGGCTTCGAGACTTATAATCAAGAGTCTCATGTGTGCAGACTCAAGTGAGCGTTGTATGGTCTCAAGCAACCACCCCATGCTTAGTACACCATGATCGATAACTATCTCACTGGTTCAGGCTTCACCAAAAGTGAAGCAGATGCAAACCTCTATCATATTTTGGTAGAAGGTAAATTGTTGATTTTTGTTTTATATGTTGATGACTTGATCCTTACTGGTGATGAGAAACTGATTAGATCGTGCAAGGAGGAACTTGCAAGAGATTTCAAGATGAAGGGCATGGGCCTCATGCACTACTTCCTTGGATTGTAAGTATGGCAAGGTGATGGGGAACTGTTTGTTTCTCAGGGAAAGTATGCCAATGAAATACTTCATAGGTTTCACATGGACATGTGCAAACCCATAGAGACTCCTCTAGTGACCGATTGGAGGAAAGAGGAGGAAAGAGGATGCCACTTCAAGTGAGGAAGTGGATGCGACTGTTTACCAACAATTGGTGGGTTCACTCATTTATCTTGTGAACACGACCATAAATGCGTTATGCAGTCAATCAACTTAGTCAAGCCGTGGTTAGGCCAACCAAGTTGTTTTGGAGGGAAACTAAACATGTTCTATGGCACCTTAGAGGCACTACCCAATTTGGACTTTGGTACAAACAAACAAAGGGAGTCAAGTTGTGTGGCTTCAGCAATGTAGATTGTGCATGAACTCCATCATACTGGAAGAGTACATCAGGTGGAATTTTTAATGTTAGATCCACAACAATTTATTGGTATAGTAGGATGCAGAGATTAGTGGCACTCATCTCAACAGAAGAAAAATACATGGTTGCAAGTTAAGCAACATGTGAGGCGATGTGGATGAGAAAGATAATTGTTGGCTTGTTTGGTCAGATGATGGATCCTACTATAATTTACAATGATAATCAAAGTTGTATCACTTTCTGAGAATCATTTTTTTGATGATCGATCCAAGCATATTGATATCTGATATCACCATCTATGGGATTGTGTGTAGAGGAAGATTATGTTGTTGTAGCACATTCCAACAGAGGAACAAGATGCAAATATTTTGACAAAGGCCTTATTAAGAGGGAAGTTTGAGTTCCACAGGTGCAGGATAAGGGTGGTTGAGAATCTCTTTCTTATTGAGAGGGAGTGTTCAAAATGCAATAATAAAATATAGTTTTGACTTTGCCTTGGTCAAACTAGATTAAAATTCGAATTTCTATTTTAGTAGAATACTTGGAGGTAGTTAACTAAGGTGACATGGCACTTTTCACTCAGTTAACTCAGTAATTTCGAGTTGGGAAAGCTTCAGTTCAGTTCTACATGATTGATTGCTCATTTGTAGCAATCTATTTAATATAATTTGAGTTATTGTCAGTTTAACTAGTTCTAACAGTCATAAGAACTAGTGGAGGTCAAGTTGTGGAAGTGGAACTTCAACCACACTCAGTGATCAACCAGTTAACTGATCAATCAACCCAAAATAATTGTTGCATGCAAAGAATTCGAGTTACCTAGTTGAGATGGAGATTCCAAGGCAATGTACTATTAATTGTAGCATATTCCAATGTGTACAGGTGGTGCATGTAGTCAAAGATTGACCTAAGGCTATTGTGCAATTCCAAAGTGTGAAATTCCTAAAAAATAGGGGCAATTTCCCAAGGGAAAAATGTAAGGAAATAGGAGTTTGGGAATGCTTGAAATTGGCTAGCGTTGGCCATGTTTAGTTAGTTAGGTAGAGGGATAGGCTATACACTTGTAGGGTGTGCTCAAGCTTGAGCAAGCATATATATTTCATATCTATTCTCTGATTAATGCAATATAGATATCAAGGGGCTTTGAGCAGTTTCTTTCCCCTAGATAAATCTCTGTGCATGTGTGATGTTTCCTTTTGCATGTCTATGATTTGTGTTCTAGATGGTGAATTAACTTCTGCAGATCAATAACATAGCTTCAAGTCTTGTGATTTAGTAAATTTCATGAGCAGTTTTGAATCTACACATTAATTTCTACAAAATCCTCCTACTTAGTTAAACAAGGCTATGAGGCCCTTCTCTTCCCCTCTAACAACCCCTTATATCTAAGCTTTGGACTAATATTTGTAATCTTGATCATCTACCCAAGATTAATATCTTCTATTGGACTCTTATACACATGAAAATTCTCACATCTGAAAATTTGAAAAGAAGAGGAATCCTAGGGCCACTAAATTCTCCCTCTATGCAAAAATCATGAAGAAACTAATATTCATCTATTTTTCTTTTGTGATTTTTCTAAGCAGGTTTGGTGATTATCCCTTTAAGAAATAAGAGGATGAGTTATTATGCCAAGCTCGACCACTCAAATATTTGGTGAATGGAACATAAATTGCTCTCTCCCTTATAAAATCAAAGTGATCTTCAAAGGCATTTGGATGGCTATCCCAAATAATTTTGTTGTAAAATTTGGATTGCGATAAATAGAGCAGTCTTCTAAGGTAAAATTACCCTTCCGGACATAGCGGCTATATCTGTTGACAAAAAATCTTCAAACAAAAAAGATCAAGCAACCTCAGACCCAACAACTGGATAAGCAAAAGGAATTATGGTATTAATAATTCTTCAGTTCACCACTTCCCTCCCTACCCCTCCCCCCTCCCTCCAAACACAAAATGAACTCATAAAAATTGGCACCTTTGCTTTCTTTATGAGGAATTTAGACAATGTATCAGTGCACAGGATGACCATATTCTTAGTTTTGATGGATCCTCAAAAATAAATCTTGGGGTGGCAGGTCCAGGGGAGGAGGTAATCTTTAGATTTAGAAGAAAAATGGAATTGACATTCTCATGGGGTCTAGGAATGACCATAAACAATCAAGCAGAATGCTATGGGATTCTTAAGGGGCTTGACTTAGCCTTGGAAAGGGGAATCAATTCTCTAACAATAATAAGGGACTCTCATAATATAATCCAACATATTGTTCTGAATACACTGCCTTCGGACTTGGCGCTTGCATCAAGTTTATCCAAGATTCAGCTCTAGTTCTCCTCTCTCGATAAGTTTTGAGTATTCCACATTCTCAAGGAGAATAACTCCATAGTAGACTCTATGGAAAATCAAGAAACTCGTTTACTTATGGGAACTTTACTCGCAAATGAGTCAATCCTAGAGGCCCCAATTCCTTAATTATTTTCTTAATGAGCTTCATAATAATTCATTATTAGTATGCCCAACTTGCAAGTGGTTGGATGTACTCTTGGTGTTATAGAGACAGCTACGAGGATTGATCCTGGGTCTCCCATAGATTAGGACTGGCAGTTACTAATTCACCATGTGGTTAAAAAAAATAAAAAAATTCATTAAGTTTAGATCAAAATTCTTTTAAGAGGAAGCACGTGGCCTTCCCTTCAAACAATTGTGGAACCATATGGCAATTAATCCATCCAATTGTTCATGCATTATTCTCGTACGTGCTCTCCCCTCTTAGCTATGAGCACATTCAATTGAAGCTCAGATGTATGAGAGGAATTATACTTCATCCTACAAACTAGTTCGACCACCCATGATGAATTTGGTCTCGTCTATCTACAATGATGGTGGATGATGGACGCAGTGACGTTGCAGGACAACCTAGGCATGAGAGAATTCTTGGAGTGAGACTGTCTAACCAAATTGAAAGACACAACTCTATCATGTGTAATCCAACCCACTACCTATTAGATAATGCACTACAACAGAAGCTAGTCTGGTGGTTCTCCAGTCTCTCTGAGTCCCTAGATTCTAGTTTGGTATTGTGGATTTCTTGGAGTTGGACAAGCCTCTGCCTAACTTCCCTGAGCTCTTAGTTGTGTCATTGACCTACGTGCGAATTTGAAATATGTTGTTGGTTCACATGTGATATCTGAGCTCTTGGATTTCTCAAGCACCTTCACTCCCTTAGACTGGCTTTGTGAGTGTGCCCTCTCAAGTGCCCCTACGAGTTTCAGTCATTCTCACAAAGTAATCAGCGTGGGCACTGTAGTTGGTTTCATATCTCAGTGTTACTTGGGTTGGTTTGAATTCAGAATTGACAGTTGGAAAGGGACATTGATAATTCGAGTTGGTTCAAGGCGAATTCAACTCACATAATTTCAAGGATTGGCTTCACTTCTGAAACAAAAAATTAAACACAAAAGTAATCAAGATATCGTCAATGATGGATATGTATGCACTCATCTGAATGATAATTGAGCTATCCAACAAGCTACTTATGGCTCTCAACATGTTGCATACGAATAGTGGTCAAATTACTAAAATCAGACAAGATATTAATAGGCTGGAAGCCCAATTCTCTACCATTGTGAACGACAACCAGGGTCAAGGCCATTCAATTCAAATATCCTCAACAAATTCGATCTTCCTAACTATCTAGGATCTGAATCGGGCAACAAATGACCTAAAGGTAATTGTTATTGATGATTAATTCTTGCTAAAAATGCAGTTTAAAACAAAGTTTTGGAGTGGCTCCTTCATAAGAGTTTATACAAGTAGAATTAGTTACACTGTTGTAAGGAGTATTATAAGATGACAAATAAGCTTTTTAAGGTATGGCAGGGTCTCTAAAGACCTTGAAAGTGTATTTTTTGTATTTTTACTATATTTGGTATTTTTTTTTTTTTTTTAAATACCGGGAAAACTTATCATAACTCAGTTGTCAAATCAATAGTGGGGATAACCATTAATGGATGCTATCCACTAATGTAGGTTGACTCATCACTATTATTCAAGGAAAACCAGACCACCTATACTTCCATGTTGGTGATCCATAAGGGGGAAGGTTTTCATTCCCGCAAGATGCATCTTAGACCATTAACTTTTTTCCTTACGTCCAAGAAAGATGAGCTAATTTTAGGGCATACTCTAGGCCTAATACTTGGCACTTTTTTACTTTCTTATATATATATAAAATTGATAACAAGGATGCACTATATTTATGTACTAAAAATTATTCATATCCACATTACTTCCCTCTTTTTTAATTACAAATCCCCACCAACTTCCTTCTTTTTTTTAATATATAAATCCCCACCAACGAAAAAAGAAGAAGGTTAAAAACAAATTTCAAATATCAAAAGAACGTTATATATATAAAAAATAAAAATCAACAATATATTTAATTGATAACAACGCTACATATCCACATTACTTCCCCTCTTCTCCTTTTTTATAAATCCCCACCAACAAAAAGAACGTTATATATATAATAAAAATCAACAATACATTTAATTGATAACAACGCTACATATCCACATTACTTCCCCTCTTCTCCTTTTTATAAATCCCCACCAACAAAAGAACGTTATATATATATAAAATAAAAATCAACAGTACATTTAATTGTAACAACAATATATTATGTTTATATATTAAAAATTATCCATATCCATATTACTTTTCTCTTTTTTTTCCTTTCTATATATCCCCACAACAAAGATCCTTATCTATATATAAAATAAAAATCCACAATTTATTTAATTGATAACCATACTATATATCCACATTACTTCCTCTCTTCTCCTTTTTATAAATCCCCAATAAACAACATTATATATATAAAATAAAAATCAACATAATAATTAATACACAATTATACTATTATTTATGTATTAAAATTGCTATCCATATCTACTTTCCTCTTTTTCTTTCTATAAATCCCACCAACAATAACGGTTATAAATATAATTAAATCAACCAACATTTAATTACGGTCGATTAAACACACCTAGTCCACATTACTTCCGCGTATTTCCTTCTATTATCCCACCAACAAAAAAAATATATATATGCGAGAGCAAATTTAAATAACAACGAAAATAATAAATTATAAAATTAAGAGAGAGTAATGAGTAACAACAAATTTATTAAAATGAAAAATATGCGCCACAGCGCGAACACTTAAAAAACGACGCCTGGCATATCGGTACACCGAACACCCTCATTTCAGAGGGTAATAACAAAAACAAATTTAAATAATAACACCCAAAAAGAGTTTCTGAGAAATTAACTCTTTAATAACAGAAATAAATTTAAATAATAACACCCAAAAAGAGTTTCTGAGGAATTAACTCTTAAAATAAAGTCGCGCCAGGTAGGGGTCGAACCTACGACTTTCTGCTTAGGAAACAGACGCTCTATCCACTGAGCTACAGGCGCCAGGCTATTTAACTTTTGTTAAGCAATGCAATAATCTTGTTTGCATTGAATTTACTAGTAATAATGTGGGTGGGTTTTGCGCGCGCAGGTTCTAATTCTGCCGCTCACGACTTCTCGGTTCAGCGTATTACTTCGGTAGTAATCTCAATCCCTTAATTCAAGTATTTAAAGAATTAAATAAAAATCATAAAATATAGGACATTTTTTATTTTTTTAATATTAATGGTAAATTGTTAAATTTTTAGATTAATTTGGGTAAGATCTTCAATCAAAAATTTCGTGGCTACCACTATAACACTAAGTGTATATCTATTTTAGACTAATCTGGGTGAGGCCTAGAATATATCCAATAGCAAACCAAAAGTATATCCATTCTTAAACTAATTTGGGTGAGACCTAGAATCAAACTTCATCACTATAACACCAAGAGTATATCATCATATAAAAACCCTCACCATTAAACCACACATCATCATATAATGTTTGCATTTTATGATTGAGTAGAGTTTTCTTTTTGTGAAGGTTACTTACCCTTAAAATCATGGACACCTTGGTCTCTTTATGGGACGACCCAGTGGTTGGCACAATGCGATATTACAATGCAATATTATCCCCTCCACCTAGTTTCAAATACTACAAAATCTTTGGCTTGTTGTGACAAAGTTCAAGGAGTAGGCTCCCCCACCCTCATGGAGTCTTGAATCTTCCTAAATATATTTGGCTTACAGGTTGTTGGATATACTCTTGGTGTTATAGTGGCACCCACTAGGTTTTATCTCGGGCCTCACCTAGAGTACTCCAATGAGTTACCGATTTGCCATGGTGTTAAAAAAAGAAGAAGCCATGGGACACCTTGAGGTAATAATTAAATGTATGGTTGCATTGAGAGAAATTGTATTAATGATCTTGTGCCCTGTGCACACATAAGTAGATCAAAGCCCACCACCATGTCCTTTTTTAAAAGGCCAAGTCTCCTTAGTGCAATTAGATTTCAAGGATTCATTTTGTAAGGTGGCCAAGATTCAAAACTTGTTATATTTTAGAGGAGACACTGGAAAAAAAATCCAACCATGTTAAAGGTTAGTGTGGCCTAGGCCGAGTCCAATCACCAATGGTTTTCACAAACAACTTAGATGCCCCAGGTCATAGTTTCTTACACCACAAGCTAGACATACAAGTTACGTACACACTATAAAAAAATGACACTCAAAAAATCCAACCATGTTAAGGGTTGGTGTGGCCTAGATTGGGTGTAATCACTAATGATTTTGACGAATGACTTAAACAAGTTAGTTTTCCAAACCACAAGGAAATTACTAGAAAAATGAGAGACTTTAAAAACTCCAACCATGTTAAAGATTGGTATGACTTAAGGTGAATACAATTACTAGTGATTTTGATGAAAAACTTATATGTCACAAGTCACAGTTTCTTATACTATAAGTTAGTCCTAAAAAATCAAACAAACTAAAAAATAAAATAATTAAAATTATAATTTTATAATGAGCTAATTATAACTTAAAAAATAAATTACCATTTTATAAATAAAAATATAACATAATATTAATAAAATATAATTTAACTTTACTTTCCATTTTGTAAAATATCCATAATATTTTTTTTGAAATTAATATTTAAAGCGTTTTGACTCTTCATGTATATTAGGATTAACTACTTATATAAATAATTTTTTGTACAAGTGTCATATACTTAAATTTTATTTGTATTATTTTAATAATTTTTAATTAAATATTATTTATTTTATATTAATTTGATGAGTTATAATAAATATATTAAAATATATTAGTAGATATTTAAGTTTTGAATTTACTAAGTGTCAAGTGAGATCATTTTTTTTCACTTCATAAGAGGTTTGGTATCTCTCAAAAGATTTCATATCCTTCCTTGACGCTTGTAAACCCGCGTGTTGAGTTTAATTATGATTAATAAATAATAAAATTTTATATTTTTAATTAATAATTATTATTTATTATATATTATTATTTATTTTATTTTATTTTTTATTTTGATAAGGCAAAATATTAACATTAAAGGAGCATAGTAAAAAAATGTATATTAAATTAAATTAATTATGTACAATTCTTCTAAAAATAATATTAAGAGATATATATTATGCCCATGTTCGTGCTTGAAACCAAACTTACAATGCTTTAACCCTAATTTATATAATATAATAATCATTATGTATGTTGAATTAAATAATCCTAAGATAATAGTAAATTATAAAATATTATATTAAGAATATTATAATTTTATTTTAAATAATTTGACCGTGTCAACGTCACATTACATAACATTATATTACATAATGTTTTACAACATGACAGCTATATTAAATTGTAGAACACCTCTCAATACAATTATTGTGTTGATATATTAATTCAATGCATTATTATTTTCACATTTTCTTGTCCTTATTGATATTTTATTTTTGCTTATATTTATTTAATTTAATTTATAATCCATTAATTATTATAAATGGGAAGTGATGAAGTTGTAGTGACGATGATGTACATACCAAGAGTACTTTTGGCATTAAGAGTTTGTGATTAAATGGGTCTAAATCATTGTATTTTTGAGAGATTGTATTTATCAAATAAACTTGAAATATAAAAGCATTCATGAAGAAACCTACAAATAAATGCAATCAAAACCAATGGTAATTGAACATGCATTCAAAACGTGTATGCCAAAAAATTGCATGATAAACACTTGGCTAATATTCCTACGAGCAACATAACTAGAATTAGTGGTTACAATTGTCATAATACCTTTTAAATTTTCAACATACTTATCAATAGTAAGTAAAGACAACCTTATCTCAACTAATGAAAATTAGAAATAAAATTTCCGGAAATTAGAAAATGACTTGAATTTACAAGAAAATATGAATACTCAACATTTTCCCAAAACTATGGTTAAAATTGCAAAAACTCAACAAAATAATTGATAGTCAATGGACTTTGACCAATAGAAAAATTGTAATAATAAAAAACTTGGCAAAATAATGGAGAGTCAATACACTTCGACCACAAAGCAAGTGTTGTAGTTTGTGACGAAGCAACAACTAATAATAATAATAATAATAAATACAAAATGCATTTTGAAGCATTCATTGTAGTTTCTTGGCTCATCACGTGGGCATAAAACCAATAGAAGTCGTACTTAACTAGCCGATTCTTGTGATGATGTTAATGAATATTATGTCTCCTGTTTATGATAAATAATTGCATAGGCTTTTTGCAATTCAATCATTCATAATGATTCATTTGCATAGAAAAATACATGAATAAAAATGCAATTATGCAATTCCATGGAATAGTAGTTTGGCAAGGATATATTATATAGTTAGCAGTTCCATATGAAAAAGGGAAGATAGAGGGTGGCATTTTTGTTTATGATTGGATACAATATATATGAATATAACTATACATTCTTTTGATACGTTAGTTGTTGTAGTTGGATTTCGTGCATTTGAGAAAGACACAATGGTATTCCATGTTATGCAATTAGAAATGAGTGTAGGTCATTTTCATTATGAACCTCCGAAAGAAATAGTACGAGAGAAAAACATTTTACATGGTATTGAAACAGTGAAATGAGAAGAATATATAGAAGAATCCTATAAAAAACATAGTGAGGATAATGCAAATGGCTTTGAAAACATGAAGATAGATGAAGATGTCATAAAACTTGATACAAAGCTTATCAATGCAAACAAGAGATCCTAGTTATTATTGCATCAACTCAAAAAACATATAATAAACAAGGATGTTGTCAATACAAGTTTAGCTAGAAAACCATGCAAGCGATCACAACACATATTATGAAAATTTTAAAATTGAAATCCTATTGTAGCAGTTGGTATTATTTCTTTTAACTGATAAGTGAATTATTCAGTTTATTGCTACGACAACATCAAAATAAACACACAACAACCCTCTGAAATAAAAATTGTGGAAAATAAATAGCACCGGAAACTGAGAAAACACTAGCACACACACATAAAAATGACACAATTATTTTTGGACTAAAGTCCCTGGAAAAATCCAACTTAGGGAAACCTAGTGCAAAAGTGAGGGTTTTATTATTATGCAACAGTGAAAATATGAGTACAATCTATGGATCCTAACTAGAAATCTAAACAATAAGAAAATTTCGGCAAAATTATTTTAAGGGAATTACCCTTCTTCCACAAGCAATCCCAACATAACTTCCTTCACAAAACTTAGTTTGCTAGACCCTCTGTGTTAGCCTCTACACTGCCCTGCACAGACCTTATGACATCAAGCCTCCGACCTTCCTCGGATGATGTCATTTTGCTTGTCTCTGCAGAGGAAATCACATCATTGACACTTTAGATGATTTGATTTAGAATATTAGATTACAGTGCCAAGATCCTCCTTAGATTATAAACAAAATGATTTCATTGTGCTTAAGGATTCATGATTCTTTGCAAGTGACATGAAGAGTTTTTATGTTAATTTTATGAGCAATTTAACATAAATAAGAGATTGAACAACAACATAAACACATACAGAACATCATCAAAAACACATTACAACAAGCCCATGATAAAGGAGTTCACCCCTCTTGGGCTATGTCTCCTTGGTCAAACTTCTAATGGCTTGGGCCTCTCTATTATGATCAAAAGTGTAAAAATCTATGTTTACGATGCTCAAATGCTTTTGAAACTTGCTCCCATCTGTCCAAAATACTAAAAGTTGGCTATCTCACTTCTTTTAGCATCCAATTTGGTGGAAAAATGAAGAAATTATGACTTCTCCTAGTTATCCCATATTCGCTCCACAAATTGCCCCATTTCTAGCATGATCCTACAAATTAGCCCAAAAAATGCGCTAACTAGGCAAAAATTTCGCCATGCGGCGGGCCATAATCTGTCAGTTGACTGTTTATCACAAATCACAATCGACGAGGAAACCAGCGGGCTTTATATTCTGTGAACGCGATGGGCGATGTGCGATTGCGATGTGGTGGACCCGATAAAAGTATTAACCGCAACCGATAAACATATCGCATCTCGGATCCTTTCGCAAATCGCAATTCGACAGAGTATCAGAGGTCCATATATGTGGGACTTTTGTTTTTCTATGAAGTGCGATTGTGATTTGCAATCCATCACATCACAACTATGGGGCCGATCCCTTAATTCCTTTCTGCCCATATTTGCAAAGTGTGATGGCAATCTGCGAGGGCCAATGGTGGCCTGCCACTTGGCACCTCCCCCTTCACTGAAGGGCCTTGTCACATCATCTTTTCTTGCCATCTGTCCAAGTCAAACCTGAACTTTGACTTGCTCTAACTTCTTCATACAAGCTCAGATTCAAGTGCGATTCACACCGTTGGAATCAGAATGACAATCTCTTCAATCTAAAGCTAAGTTTATCAAGATTCTGACACTTTGACTTTTGAGCCTAATTTTGAGCACCTGATCACTCCTCCCAACTGGAAGCCTTTTATACCCCAAAAGGATCACTCTCAATTGTCCAGCAGGTGAGGGTACATTTCCCTCACCTTTCCAACCTATATCCATTTGAATTTTAAAGGATTTGTACCCTTGACTCCCACTTGGAGATAATCGATACTTCCCCTTTTTGATGTCCTTGTTCTTCTATCAAGTATAGTGTCTTGCTGAATCTCATCAAGGAATTCTAGAGAGAAGTCTTCAATAGATGGAATTTGACTATTCTTTCCTTGATCTTCAATCAAAGGAGGCTCATACAACCTTAAATTATCAACATTAACAACAACATAAATTTGCATATATGAAGGCAAATCCAACCTGAAGGCATTGTTACCAATCTTTTCCAAAATTATGAATGGACCATATCTAATTGGTTTTAGCTTTTTACCTTCTCCTTGGAGCCTCTCTTTGTTAATGTGAAGCCAAACTTCATCACCAACTTAGAACTTGTGATCTTGAAGATGCTTGTCGTGCCTTGCTTTGTACTTGCCTTGGCTTTTCTCAAGTTGTTCTTGAACCTTTTGGTGTACTAATTGGATTTGTTCAATGAACTTCCTTGCTTTGTCTATGTCGCTATGACCTTCAATAGAAACATCTTTGCCAACAATAAAATCCAAAGGAGATTTAGGCAAGTATCCCATGCGTGAAGTTTGAGTGGAAGAGTGCTTGGCTCAATTGTAAGCATGCTGAATATAGTGCAAATGTTCATCACACAACTTAGGCTTCTTGCTGCAATACCCACGAAGAAGATGTATCACTATTTTGTTCACCATTTCCCCACAAGCTTGACCAAAAATTCCCAACAAAGAGAGAATCTCAATCACTAACAATAGATGTGGGCAATCCAAAATGCACCCAAACATTATGAAAGGATAACTACATAGTTTTTTTCGCTGTAACTTGCTTTTTACATGGCATCAAAATACACATTTTGTTGAACCTATCCACAACTACATACAAATAATCATGACCTATTTTTGATAATGGAAGGCCTCCTACAAAATCCATAGAAACACTCTCCCACGGTCGTGAAGGAACCGAAAGTGGTGTGTACAATCCTAACTTCCTATTGCTAGGCTTACTGATTGCTCATAATGAACATCCTTTAATAAAATGAGACACAGTTTCAAGCATACGAGGCCAATAACAATACCTTTGTAGATGTGCCACCGTCTTACTTACACCAAAATGACCAACAATAAGAGAAGTATATGCCTCTCTTATGATGTTAACTCTTTCTCCCTATGGAATACAAAGCTTGCCAAGATGGTACATCAAGTTATCATGCAGATGATAATCCAATTCCTCTACTTGGTTACCTTGGCTCAAGCTTGCATAAACATATTGAAATTCATTATCTGATGCATATTGCTCAATGTAACTTTCATGTAAAACAAAATTATGCTTAAGTAAATTATTTGCTCCAAAAATAGGCCTAGAAAGCATATCAACAACTTTATTGTAGATTCCTTTCTTATACATGATTACCAAGTGGAATTGTTGAAGAAAACCAATCCATCGGAAGTGCCTTGATTGTTGCAACTTTGACTGTGAATGCAGGTATTGCAATGGTTTATGATTAGTGTGAATGACTATTTCCTTACCCATCAAGTAGTGTTTCCATTTTTTCACACTTTGTACCAATGCATACAATTCCTTTTCATATGTAGGATAGTTAATCACTGCACCATTAAAAGTTTCTGAATGAAAACAGATAGGCTTACCATGTTGCATGAGGATTGCACCCATAACGTAATTACTAGCATCAATCTGAATCTCAAATGACTGTCTCAATTCTGGAAGTGCGAGTACTGGAGTTTTACTGATATTTTCCTTCAACGCATCAAAGGCCTTTTGATGTTTGCCTCCCCACTGAAAAACCTTTTTCACACTTGTCAACACATGCAAAGGAGCTGCTATAAGAGAGAAATTAGCAACGAATTTCCTCCAATATTGGGCTGTTCCCAAAAAATTTCTTACCTCTGTAACTGTCTTGGGCCTAGGTCAATTCATAATGACGTCAACCTTGGAGGGATCTATTTTCAACTCACCTCCTCCAACAATATGTCCCAAGTAAATTAAATAAGTTTTTCCAAATTTTCACTTTGACATCTTAAGATACAACTGTTCTTTTTTCAAGACATCAAGTACTTTTCTTACATGCATGACATGTTCATCCTGAGATTTTCTGAAAATTAAGATCTCATCTAAGTATACTATGACAAACTCATCAAGAAATGACATCAATACATCATTCATCACATGCATGAATGTAGCGGGAGCATTACATAAACCAAACAACATAACTAGCCATTCAAAAAAACCCTATTTTGTTTTGAATGTTGTCTTCCAAATGTCTCCTTCAGCTATTCTAATTTGATGGTAGCCACTTCTTAAGTCCAACTTAGTAAAATACTTTGCATCTTTCAATTGATCAAGTAAATCATCTATTATGGGCAGTGGGTAACGGTTCTTTATCGTAATTTTGTTTAATGCACAGAAGTCCACACACGTGCACCATGTTCCATCCTTCTTTGGCACCAAGACAATAGGTGAACCACACGACGAAGAAGATGGTTTGATGATCCCTTTATTCAACAAATCTTGATTTTGTTTATTAATTTCTGTGCTTTCCATCACTGACATCATGTACATGCCAATGTTAGGAAGAGGAAAATCATGCTGCAACTATATCTCATGTTGGATTCCTCTCTTGGGAGGTAATCCATTTGGTTATTGAAACATCTCATCATATTGGTTAACTATGTCAACCAATTCATATTTCAAATTCGAATCACAACCTTTAAAAGATTCATTATCAACATCATTCCTGGGTTTGATCATTAGAAGCACAAAATTCTTGCTTGAATTCACTAGTCTTTTCATCTGCCCTGTGTTAACAAGCGATGCTATGAGTTCTCACAATATATTCTACTCCAACTTTGAATAAATGATATTTTTTTTCATGTCTATGGAAGGTATATTTTCTATCATAAAGGTATGGGCTGCCCATAACTATGCCACATATATCTAATGACACAATGTCAAGCTCCACTTCATCTATGAATTTTGCAGCAATGGCAAATTTTAGTTTACACTTTCTCGTTACCGGAAATTGCGCATTGTCACATACCCATCCAAGTGGATACAGTTTATGACATGGAAAAGTTTCCAAATTTAAACTTTTGATAGTGTTTTCAGAGATAAGATTGGCTTGAGAGCCACTATTGAACAACGTATCAATCTTGTTATGTTTTGATATCACCTTATGTGAAAAAGTTCTGTTCTCCTCTTTTCATTTGGAGTTTCATTTGTGAGCCTGAAGAACTAGTTCTGGAAATGGATTCTTTTCATTTTAACCCCATGGATGTGATTTTAGTTTAATCAGCTAAATCATATCCCAAATCCTGTTGAGTGGTTGCAGTTGTTTTTTGTTTTCCCTTGTTGTTGTTGTTCTTTGGTCTCATTTCAGGATGAAGCTTCCAACAATGAGCTTCATCTTGACCTCTCTAGAGCAATGTTTGCATGTAATTTTCACTCCTTTTTTAATAGATGCATTTTTCTTTGCCTTCCCTTTGAAATCCTTTTTCTTTCACTTACTCTTAAATGGCTTTTTACTACCTTATTCTGGGGTGTTTTTCCCTCTTTCCTCAAGATGAGTGACTTGCACACACACATCATCTAGATTATTGGGATTAAACATTAAGATAATATTCCTAAGATAACTGTGTAAACCCCCTATGTACTTCAGCAATGTGTCCTTTGATTGCAAATCTACACCTAACATCAAAGACCTTTTTTTCTGAATTCTTAGGATTAATCTTGCACATTTTGACCTTTAAGCTGTCTAAATTTCTGCTAATTCATGATGGCTTTCTCCATATAAGCTAGTGGGCAGAATTGTCTTTTGATTGTAGCAATGAAATCATTCCAAGAAATTGAGATCTTACCGTGTTTTTTAATCTTCTCTTGGGTCTTTGATTTCCACCATACTAGTGCTACACCCTCCATTCTCAAGGAAGCTAACTAAATATTTATGTCATCCTCTTGAAGGTTTTGAATCCTACAATAGACCTCCAACTAACGAATCCAATTATCAAGATTCTCTGCATTCACTTCACAATTATACATATGCAACTTGAATTTAACATCAAGTTTTAAAAAAGGTGATTTACCAGTTCCTTTTGAAGAATGATAATGAGTATGAGTAAGGGTTGTGTTAGTGGAAGAGGGTGAAGATGCTTGTGAAGAAGAAGATGAAGAAGATGGTGGAGAGGGTGGAGGTTTGTCTCCATTTTCATTACCTCCTCCTAAACAGCCTTCTCCTTTGAGAGGTTTGGAACTTTCCCCTTGCAACCTGGTATTCTTCTCTTCATAGAGGACCTTCACCATCTTTGTCATATTAAAGAAAGCATTTTTGAAGGTCTTCTCATCTTCTGTCATGTTTGTAGGTTCTCCTTCATGAGACATGATCTCTGGAGTCTCAACTGCAACTTGAGGATGAACTGATGTTGGAGATTGTGGCAACCTTTCTCTCCTTCCCCTTGACCCAATTTCAAGGCTTCCAACCAGCTTTCCTTCACCTCTTTTGAGTTTTAACCTTGTAAGCATGACATAAACTTACAAACAATTAAATCCTTCTTTCACAAAGCAAACCTAGTGCTCTGATACCAAATTGATCTGATTTAGAATATTAGATTGCAGTGATAAGATCCTCCTCAGATTATAAGAAAAATGCTTTCATTGTGCTTAAGGATTCATGAATTTTTGCAAGTGAAATGAAGAGTTTTTATGTTAATTTTATGAGAAATTTAACATAAATAAGAGATGTAACAAAAACATAAACATGTATAGAACATCATCAACAACACATTACAACAAGCACATGATAAAGGAGTTCACCCTCCTATGCTACGCCTCCTTGGTCCAGCTTCTAATGGCTTGGGCCTCTCTATTATGATAAAAAGTGTAAAAATTTGTGTTTACAGTGCTCAAATGCTTCTGAAACCTGCTCCCATCAGTCCAAAATCCTAAAAAATGGCTATCTCACCTATTTTTGCATCCAATTTGGTGGAAAAATGAAGAAGTTATGACTTCTCCTAGTTCTCCCAATATTCGCTCCACAAATTGCCCCATTTTTGGCATGATCCTACAAATTAGCCCCCAAAACGGGTTAACTGGGCAAAAATTTCGTCGCGCGGTGGGCCATAATTGTCAGCCGACTGTTTATCACAAACCATAATTGCCGAGGAAACTAATGGGCTTTATAGTATGTGAACGTAATGGGCAATGTGAAATTGCGATGTGGCGGACCTGACGGAAGTATTAACTGCAACCAATAAACATATTGCATTCAAGATCCTTTCGAAAATCGCAATTTGACAGAGTATCGGTGGTCCATATATGGGGACTTCTGCTTTTTTGCGAAGTGCGATTGTGATCTGCAATCCATCGCATCGCAACTCCAGGGCCGATCCCTTAATGCCTTTCTGCTTGTATTTTGTGAAGTGCGATTGCAATCTGTGGGTTTAGTGGCGGCCTGCCACTTGGCACCTCCCTATTCGCTGAAGGGCCTTGCCACATCATCTTTTCTTGCCATCTGTTCAAGTCAAACATGAACTTTGACTTTCTCTAACTTCTTCATACGAGCTTAGATTTGAGTGTCGTTCACACCGTTGGAATCAGAACGATGAGCTCTTTGATTTGAATCTAAGTTTATCAAGATTATTACACTTTGATTTTTGAGCCTACTTTTGAGCCCCTGATCACTAGACCCTCTAGTCGACCTATGGAACTGAGAATACATTTCTTTCTAGCAAATCAAACTTCCTTTCTGAAGCAATTGCATAGTCCTATGCGTTGTCTCATTGGAAATAACTTGACCCTCTTGCTACTACCTCTCAAGGTTTTGACAACTTCCTTTTGATCACTATCCCTGCCCCTCACTATCTCTACTACGTCACTAAAACTTGAACTCTACGAAAACTAACTGTTGCTACTCTAGAAAATCGAATTCTCCAAGTGACTCTAGTGTATTCTCCATCACCACATCAATCCATTCTTATATATTCTTGTTGGGACTCCAACATACAAGATTAAATCTTAATCAATGTCTTAAATCATTTCTGGATCAATCCATGTGAGTTTTTAGAGAATTCTCACCTTGACTTAATTAATTTTGATTAATTAGCCATATTCCCTAAGTTTAGACTTAGGAAACATTTAAAAATCAACTAATAATCTAATTAAGCCATCTCTAGGTGGAATTTCCAGAAACGATTTTTGGGTTTCGGAGAACTCACGTATTCTAGCATCTCCACCATTTTTCGTGGCTAGAAAACATTCTATGCTACAAAAACTAACGCTACCTCTTAGCGAGGAATGTGTTATGGTGCTGCACACTCTATCACAACACCTTGTCTTTGTATCACCTCCTCTCATGCTATTGATGTCTGGTTACTGCTTCCCACCAACCATTTCACAACTCTAATGTTGCGTCTATGCTACTACTGACATTGCCATATTGCTGCCAACACTGCATCTGCACCGAAACTCCCTCTCATATGGTGTTGCTACAACTGAAAAACATCCAAAATACTAAATCAACTATGTTCAGTATGATGCATCTGTCTCCCAAGTCTTGATTGCTACTAGCATCTGCACTACCATTAAAGAATTTGCAGTGTTTCTAACTCTGCATTGAGCCATCTGCTATGTTGTACACAATACACTGCACTCCTCATCATCTGACTGCTACTAGTCTGCGACTGTCACTCTAGTATTGATTGTATCAACTTCTGTTGATCCATCATGCTACTGAATACTATGGGCCCCTGTAGAAAGGTAATGATCCATGAGGAGGACACCTTAATGGACCCTTCCCAATATTTGTAACTCTGATCTTTGATCTGCTCATACTACTGCTGCTACTACTCCACTGCTGCAACTACTACAATAATGAGTTTGATCTCCCCAAATCTTGAAGTACTAGCTTCCATAGGGATGCTCCCTCTCAAACTAGACTCCCTCTGAGTCTTGATCTCCCTATGGGAAATATTTTCGCTCTCTCCTGGATACTCGCTTATCTTCCTGCACTGGAACTAGGTTGCATAGCTCTACACTGGGAATATTCTAGCTGTAACTGCACCTGCATACTACAATTGGGAAATTCACACTACTCATCTCACTGCAACTAGTTCTATAACTATCTCCCGGGTACTAAATGAAACTAACTTTGCAACTATCTCATGATATATTGCATCTGCCAACACTGAACTTGCTACTATGATACTGTGTAATCCTGTAGCAAAGGTTATGGTCCTGGTGCAACAATTTGAAACTGATTTGACTAATCTCCTTGTTGTAATTACATTGGACCCTACCCATTTGGCTGCTGGAGCTTCATACTCCTCTTGGATCTGGTCCCCCACTATCTTCTTTCAAGCCTAGTCTTTGGCTGGGACCCTTCCTTACTTTGCAACTCTCACTTTATCCCGCACTTATTTTTGGAAATTGGAAGTCTAACTATTGCCTAGCTCTGCATTCTGGCTAACTCACACAACCTCCTTAGTCAATCTTGTACGATCAACCCTACAAAGCTGCAAAATATGTGAAACTAAAAACTAGAGAAAATAAACCCAAAAATCTCCCTCTTTCTTGCTGCTCAATTGCTAGATCTCCTACTCTCACTCCCTTATGGAGTGAGAAGATCTTCTCACAACTACTACCAATTTGCAACTGGAAAAATTAGATCTCTAAAACTCGAGATCCCCTGAGAGAAATTTTCCCTCTCCTATGTGTGCTTTTTGCTTCCACCTGATGCTAGTTCTGTTGCTACAAAACCCTCTGCGTCCAACCAAGGAATCTACTTAGTGGAAATTTGAGTTGTAGCTGCTACCTCTGACTACCAGAATCACTCTCCTAGGAAAATCAATTTTTTGGCACCCCTGCAACTGAAAATTGAATTGTTGGCCTAGCATTTTGGCCTACCTATCTCAACACTGCTCTGCCTCAAGAATTTCGGCCTTCTTCTCCCTCTGAGTAGAGAAATTTCTTCTCCACTTCTGAGCTTTCGGATGATCACTCACGCTTTGATACTGTGTGAAAATTTCAAAACTAAAATCCTATTGCAACAACTGGTATTATTTCTTTTAACTGATAAATTAATTATACAATTTATTGCTATAGAAACATCGAAATAAACACACTGCAACCTTCATAAATAAAATTGTGGAAAATAAATAGTGTTGGAAACTGAGAAAATACTATCACACACATATAAAAATGACACCATTATTTTTGGACAAAAGTCCCCGAAAAAATCCAACTTGGGAAAACATGTGCAATGATGAGGGTTTTATTATTATGCAACAATGAAAATCTGAGTACAATCTATGGATTCCCAATTGGCAATCCAAACAACAAGAAAATCTGGGAAAAATTATTTTAAGGGAATTACCCTTCTTCCACAAGCAATCCCGACACAACTTCCCTCAGAAAACTCGACCTTCTAGACACTTTGTGTCAGCCTCTGCACAAACCCTATGATTCCAAGCCTCCAAACTACCTCGTATGAAGTCGTTCTTCCTGTATATACCAAGGAAATGATCTCTCTGACACTTTGGACCCTCTGCCCGACCTCTAGAATTGAGAACGAATTTATCTCCAGCAAATCGAACTTCCTTTCTGAGGCAACTACACAATCCTTTATGCTGCCTCACTGGGAATAACTCAGTCCTCTTGCTGCTACCTCTCTGGATCTGGAAAACTTCCTTCAGACCACTGTCCCTACCCCTCACTATCTCTGCTACATCATTAAAGCTCAAAATCACCGACAATTGGCTACTACTACTCTAGAAAATCGAATTCTCCAAGTGACTCTAGTGTATTCTCCATCACCACATCGATCCCTTCTTATATCTTCTCATTGGGACTCCAATGACCAAGATTAAATATTAATCAATGACTCATACCATTTATAGATCAATCTGTGTGAGTTTCTAGATAATTCTCACCTTAACTTAATTAAATATGATTAATTAGCCATATTCCCTAGGTTTAGACTTAAGAAATCTTTAAAAATTATCTAATAATCTAATTAAGCCATCTCTAGGTGGAATTTCCAGAAACGATTTCTGGGTTTTGGAGGTCTCATGTATTCTAGCCTCTCCACAAAATTTCGTGGCTAGAACGCATCCGATTTTAGAAAAACTAACACATATATTATAATAGTAAGTTAGCTAACAATTAATATACGATAACAAAATCCTCGATTAGGGTGCAAGTATTGTGGGATTTGGGCCGCAGTAATGGAAATTATGGTCATAAAGGATGGGGGGTAGCATGGCCACCTCCACACATGTAATCACATGCAAAGAATTATTGGGAACAATTATGAGCGAAGATGGTGACATACGATGTTGAATGAGGCCGGAGGTGTCATTGGCATAAAAATTATTGGTTAGTTGAGAGGCAACAATAGGAAAACCTTAGAAGGTAAGATGAAGATGAGGGTGTGGGATGCAGACATTGCATGGGGTGTGCAAAGAGCTTTTTTCTAGGCTTGCATTCACGCATCCTTGTCTCTCTAGTTTTTCTCTCATGGGTACATTTTTGTCGACCCCTTTCTTTACATAATGTCTTCGATAATGAGTTTGTGTCAATTGGCTATGGATTATCAATAATGGTGTCTCTATTTGGTTTTAGGAATGGTCTGGTTAAGAGACTTGTAGTTAGTCTATATTTTTCTTTTCAACCCCCTTTCCTGAGGGTTTGTTGAATCATGAATGCCCCTCTTCCTAGTTCCTTAGGCTTCTTCCACTCTAGAGTAGGGGGGATCATATCTTCTTTGTTTACATTTCTTTGTCATCTTCTTAGGCTTGGAGCTTTGGGTGTCTTTGGTGCACCTGAGAGCACTTATGTGACACCAAAAAAAAACCATTCTTTGCTGGAACAAGTTGATTCAAGTTGGAAAAACTTAGGGTCTATGGGCAGTCAATCAACTTGGGGGATGGGTTGTAGTTGGGAAGAAGGCGATTGTTTCTCCATTTATTCGTGGGGCCTCTAGGTCATTGCAATATGAAATAGGCTATGGTCTAGGTTCATAATTTACAATATCAGTTTCACAGTCAATATTGGGATAAGCTCCATCGAAGGTGGATTGGCTAGGATGCAAATGTCCTTGAGATAAATGGGTAAGGTATATTGAATTATTGTATGGTTTTTGCTGTCTATTAGCTCTTGCATGTAAGCTTCACTTGCAGGTCTCCAAGTTTTATAATGCTTGCCTTCCACTAGAGCCTCCCTTCGGTCCCACCCCAATGTGGGCCAATGGCTCTAGGTATCACATTGCAAAGGTATTCAACAAATTCTGGTGCCGAAATCAAAGAAAAATAATGGTAATACCGTCGTCTCTCTATCGCCATGGCTCAGGTTTAGGCAAGGGGCATGGCCACGGTCGCACTTAGAATAGAGCCACTAGGGGATGCAAGTGTGGGAATTTTGAGTGCTTAGGAAACATCATGACCAACACATACAAAACTAGAACTCCTTCATGTGCTCATCATGAAATTAGTGAATGGGAAGGAAATATTCATATTGAGATAGATCCCAACAAGCAAGATATTTTGGAAAATTTTAGAGATATTATTCTAGACCTGGATCATATGCGGGGTAGATTCACTTTCTTCCCACAAACTCTATAGATTTATTGGATAATGAAGACCTTTTTGGCTGAGGCATTAATGTTTCCACTTACAGGTAGCCCATGATCCTCAGAAGAAATGCAGGCTATCCACAAGGAACTCTAGTTGATACAATACCAAATACAACAAAATAATGCACGTCTAGCTCACATCTAGAGACACATTTCATGCATGCCCTCAACATAAAAACCTGGATCTAGTGCCAAAGATCCAACTCCAGTTGAATCTTAAAATGATTAAAGTCTCTTAGATGCATAGCAAGGTTTTTTTTTCTATGTTGTATATGGTAGTAGATAATAGAGGACACAAGGACAATTATGTTTATTTAGCTATGTTGGAAAAACTTAGACATTTTTGTTTTTGGACTAGTTATAATGCAACCAGATAGTTAACATACTTGCCTTCCCTATGGGTGGGTTAAGACCATATGGACACATATGCTTATGATGTAATACCCACTACAACTTGAAGTAATAGAAAGGCACTACCTAAACTTACAAAAAAATATATGATAACTAAAGAAATAAATAATATACGTCGAGCTTGACTAAGGGATACTATTATATGAGCTTATACTAATGGGGATTTAGTCCCCATAATCTAGTAATGCTTTAAAAGGAGTATTTAAAGCATTATATTATTAGATTTACCAATATATTAATCCTTTATCCCTATACATTAATAGCTACAACGCATCATAGTCCATGCTTCTACCACTAATTAATTGATGAAGGCAGTGCAAGGTTGCATTTCGTCATTATTTGAGAATGCTTCGTTTCCTCAATTTACTGTTATTCCTGCTTCCACACATCCGCATTATGCACAATGAAATCCACCTCCACACTACACACTTCCACATTCCGCACAATGAAAGCCACCTTCACATACCCTTTCTGCCACATTTTCCCCACATCCTTTCTTCTTCCTCCACATCTCACAAAATTAGCATTTTTTGTCCATGTCCTAATTCCAGATATTAAATTAGCCTTATGTGGGGTGCATAGTAAGAAAACTTGACTCAGTATAGTCCTTTCTTTTTAACAAACTCCCCCACACACAATTTCTCTGCACACCCTTTCTCCCACACTTCCCGCACACCCTTTCTCTACACAAAAATTGTAGAGTTTCATATTAAATTAATATTTCAAAGCTACTTCCACAAATTTCTTCAAACCCCCTACTTACGTAAGGTAGCTGGAAGCCCCATCAATTTTGGCACCATTGGGAAGAGGAGTAGTAATATTAGACATTATAGTCTTAGAGCACTCATTGATGAAATTTCCACTAAAAAAAATAGCCTTTTTTGTACATGCCTCGACTTCGCATACTAAATTAGCTTTATGCGCACTACGAAGGAGAAAACGTTGACTTTATATAGTCCATGCTCCTTAACAAACCCCCCTGCACTCAATTTTTCTACGCACACTTTCTATTGCACTTCTTCCACAATCTTTCTCCTTCCTACACATAACACAAAAATAACATTTTTTGTTGATGCCTCGACTTTGCATATTAAACTAGCCTTATGCGAAGTGCAGAGAAAGAAATCTTAAATCAATATAATCCTTGCTCTTTAGCAAATTTCTCCACACACCCTTTCTCTGATACTTCTTGCACACCCTTTATCCGCACAATAAAATAGTAGTAGTTGCCCCCCCACTATGTAAGGGATCTGCAACCCCATCATTTCTGGCATAATTTGGTAGAGTAATAGCAATCTTAGGCATAACAATGTCTGTAGGTTTTAACCTCGTACAAAAATTACTTGCATACGAATTTTAAAACACAAAAAATAAACAATGCGAGAGCATAACACATAAAATACATATGCACAGAGATTTTCCCCTGGATCCCAAAACCGGGACTACTAGTTTGATATTTCATTATGTTCCTTTCAATGTTACAATACACATTTATATATGCCAAAGCATCCAATACCATGGACCGAAAACCATCGCGTCCAAAACCATGGATTGAAAACCATCGCGTCCAAAACCATGTGCAGAAATCATGCACAAAATCATAGGTGGGTCTACCCAACCTAACATAAGGTTCCCCATAGATTGGGGTTACCTGCACCCCTCAAACCCCCTGTGACCCCCC